>JASVER010000076.1:4453450-4496151 GCA_030449065.1 Oceanodroma leucorhoa
GTCCAGATCCCTCTGCAGAGCCTTCCTACCCTCAGGCAGATCAACACTGCCGCCCAACTTGGTGTCATCTGCAAACTTACTGAAGGTGCACTCGATCCCCTCRTCCAGATCATTGATAAAGACATTAAACAGAACTGGCCCCAGTACTGAGCCCTGTGGAACACCACTTGTGACCAGCCACCAACTGGATTTMACTCCATTCACCACAACTCTTTGGGCCTGGCCATCCAGCCAGTTTTTTACCCAGCGAAGAGCAGCCAGTTTCTCCAGGAGAATGCTGTGGGAAATGGTGACAAAGGCTTTACTAAAGTTTAGGTAGACAACATCTATAGCCTTCCCCTCATCCACTAAGTGGGCCACCTGGTCATAGAAGGAGATCACATTAATCAAGCAGGACCTGCCTCTCATAAACCAATGCTGACTGGGATGATCACCTGGCTGTCTTGTACGTGCTGCGTGATGGCACTCAAGATGATCGGCTCCATAACCTTCCCCTGCACTGAGGTCAAACTGACAGGCCTGTAGTTCCTCAGATCCTCCTTCCGGTCTTTCTTGTAGATGGGCATTGCATTTGCTAACCTCCAGTCAACTGGGACCTCCCCGGTTAGCCAGGACTGCTGATAAAGGGTTGAAAGTGGCTTGGTGAGCACTTCTGACAGCTCCCTCAGTACCCTTGGGTGGATCCCATCTGGYCCTATGGATTTGTGTGTGTCTAAGTGGTGTAGCAGGTCGCTAACCATTTCCCCTTGGATTATGGGGGCTTCATTCTTCTCCCCGTCCCTGTCTTCCAGCTCAGGGGGCTGGGTACCCCGAGAACAACTGGTCTTACCATTAAAGACTGAGGCAAAGAAGGCATTAAGTACCTCAGCCTTTTCCTCATCCTTTGTCACTATGTTTCCTCCCGCATCCAATACAGGATGGAGATTGTCCTTAGCCCTCCTTTTGCTGTTAATGTATTTAGAGTAACATTTTTTATTGTCTTTTATGGCAGTAGCCAGATTAAGTTCTAGTTGGGCTTTGGSCCTTTTAATTTTCTCCCTACATAACCTCACGACATTTCTGTAGTCCTCCTGAGCTGCCTGCCCCTTCTTCCAAAGGTCATAAATTCTCTTTTTTTCCTGAGTCCCAGCCAAAGCTCTCTGTTCAGCCAAGCCGTTCTTCTTCCCCACCGGCTCATCTTTCAGCACATGGGGACGGCCTGCTCCTGCGCCTTTAAGATTTCCTTCTTGAAGAATGTCCAGCCCTCCTGGACTCCTTTGCCCTTCAGAACTGCCTCCCAGAGGACTCTGTCAACCAGTCTCCTAAACAGGCCAAAGTCTGCCCTCCAGAAGTCCAAGGTGGCARTTCGGCTGAGCCCCCTCCTTAATTCTCCGAGAATCGAAAAGTCTATCATTTCGTGATCGTTATGCCCAAGATGGCCTCCAACCATCACATTTTGTCTTAGTAGTAACTAAGGCTCTTGCAATAAATACTTGCAGTAATGTTTAACATTGGCAGTGACAAAGCTATGTAAGAATTAGGTTATTTCATAATTTTCAGTATTTCACGGAAGGAGGTTTTACAGTCCTCTTTCAGTTTATATCATTTCTCATAACCTACAGAATAAAACCAAATCTGCAAATAYCCAGTTCAGCTCCAAGGATACAGAACAGTGTGTGGTACTCTGCATTATACCAATACTGCTTAATTTGTTAACATCTTACTGTCTAGGAAGAACTTTTTCAGATCACATAACTTGGAGAAATTTTAAAACCTCTATAAAGATTGTGTAGTGTTAAGGACATGACATAGCTCAGTTTTTAAATATATGAAAATAAGAGAAAAAGTTTAGCAAATTTGTTTTTCAGCTCTTACAATAATGAACAGATTCCATTCCAAATTGAAGAGTGGCAAAAAAAAAAAAAAAAAAAAAGAAGATAATAAATTCAATAGCTTTAACTGAAATTACTAGGAGTCCTTCCATTCCATTCAATGAAAATTTTATCTGGCACATATCTGGTGGTTTGTTCATTTGTTTTTTCTTGCAAATATTTTTATTATTTGGTCAGATCTTTAAGATGGTTGAATATTTTTCCATTAACTTTTCAGTTTTATGCCCAATTTTCTTTTCAAATAAACCATACGTACTGCAGATAAATAATGAAACCTAGCAGAATACTTCAGAAATGTGTATTTGTTCTGCTATGGTTATTTATTCTTTCTACATATTCCTAGGTTTAAGAAACCTTCAAAGCACTACCCAAAATAAAACAGCAATGTTACATGTAACTTTTTACACARGTAATCAGGGTTTCCTAAAGATAGTGTCTAATGAAAGTCAGGGTTGTTTTTTTTTTTTACACCACCTTTTCTGATGCAATTATATTTAATTACTGTTAACAGTCAAGATTTTTAGCAGCTARATGAAGTATACTGTATTAGCTTAATAGCCGTATCTTTCTCAGACTTTTTAAAACCTGTTTTYCTTTCCAATTGTAGCAGAGAGCTAGGGGATTGGAAACTTCCAGTGATTCTTTTGTAGACTAAAAYGGTTTAACTATGTCTGCTCATATAAGAAGACAACTCTAATTCTCACGGGTCAAGAAAGAGAACAAACAGAAACTACATTACCTTTCTACCTTAGCCAGAAGCACATATTCTCAGAAATGAAAGAGGACAGAAAACATTAGCTGCTGTACCAAAAATATACAGGCGTAAAATAAAATAATTCAGGAAATTTCAAACCCAAATCTCTTCTAAATTTTATGAAAAAGCAAGCCCATGCATTTAGAGCTAAACTGGATGAATCCATCACTTGACTCAATACCCCAAAGAAAATGTGGCACATAGTATATTAAGTTAAAAAAAACAACAAACAAATGTACAGCTAATAAGTCTGAAAATTCAAACCTTAAGTTCCTCATTATAAAAGCCACAAGTGACTTTCTAAGCAGAACTACCCAAACCACTATGCTTTGTCTCTTGGGACAAYCAGTTTTCCTTCTCATCTTCTTTGCTGCTTTTGTACTGATGTATAAAAGTTTAGTTGTCTGGGGCCCAACCATTTTCAGGCAGCTTTGAGCAGTCACCAGTCTAGTGATGAGATGATCATACGTGATGAAAGGACAAGGTTAACTCACAATTTCTGAGTTAGTGTYAGTGTTTCATGTACCACATGATGAGTAACAACATCAGAGGCCCCTATTCTTCTAAAATATAATTGGCCTTTCTTTAGAGAACCGTGTACAGAAACACAAAAAATGGGGGTAACATTCAGGTCATGCTCAGATAGATCAACTTCCTGGTGCCTCTTTTAAACATTATCTTCCTACTTGTCCTCCTCTCTCTGAATCGTAGATGGGTCACCACAACTTTCCTTTTGACAGCTGTTGTGCTTTTCATGCCAACATTTGGTGACTAACTAGRGGTTGCTAACCTAAAGACACCTAAAGGCTGGCCTTCATCGCCAGCCCACTCGRACCAGTTTGATTTCATATTCCTTCGCACATGTTGCACTCCAGAACAGCCTCTTGTTTCCTGCTCTACTGAAACAGAACTTGCTTTCACCTTGCTGAAGCCCCACCGTACTGCCTGTTGGTTCCCTTCTGCCTCCTCTCTCTCCGGCTGAGGACAGGGGAGCCCACGAGGCGTCAGCCAGACAGACGCTGCACAGTCCGGCTGCTCACTGGATTTATACTTTTGTCACTCCGTTCCTACCAGCCCCTAATGTTGTTTTCATAGAATCATAGAATCATAGAATCATAGAATCATTAAGGTTGGAAAAGACCTCTAAGATCATCGAGTCCAACCATCAACCCAGTACAAATGCCCACTAAACCATGTCCTGAAGCACCTCATCCACACGTTTTTTGAACACCTCCAGGGATGGTGACTCCACCACTTCCCTGGGCAGCCTGTTCCAATGCCTGACTACCCTTTCAGTGAAGAAATTTTTCCTAATATCCAATCTAAACTTCCCCTGGCGCAACTTGAGGCCATTTCCTCTCGTCCTATCGCTTGTTACTTGGGAGAAGAGACCAACACCCATCTCTCTACGGCCTCCTTTCAGATAGTTGTAGAGAGCGATAAGGTCTCCCCTCAGCCTCCTCTTCTCYAGGCTAAACAACCCCAGCTCCCTCAGCCGCTCCTCATAAGACCTGTTCTCTAGACCCTTCACCAGCCTCGTTGCCCGTCTCTGTACACGCTCCAGCACCTCAATGTCCTTCTTGTAGTGAGGGGCCCACTTCATACATTGCTCACAGCCTTCATTTCACCGCCGTCCCGGACGGCTGCCTCCCCCCAACCCGTCCTGCCCCCCGCTCCCCAGCGGTGCCTTGCTGTCCCTCCCCGCAGCGGGGCTGCTGGCCGGCTCCGCGTCCCCACCRCCAGCCGGGTGGCTGCCGATCCACGAGGGTACTGCAAGTACAGTTGTTGCAACCAGCAGCCGAAAACGTACGTGGCAACCACTTTCTGCAGTGGACACGTGCTACAAGATGTTGCATTTGCTTAAGCCTTGCTGTAAATTTCCTCCTGCACCTTGGAAATGTCTCTGTAACTTTAAGTACAGCTGCTTTTTCACAAAAGAGGCTGCACGCAGCACTGAGACCTCAGTAATGACGATTTCCACGCTCCTTCCCGTATGCGTTCAGAGGAGCGTACCAGCACGCTACCACAGCGGCATACTTCATGAGCCTGCCTCTGCCCTCTTTCCTGGATTCATTTTAAGYGTAGTTTCTGTATTGCAAGAGTGGCCGTCGTTTTGCTCCTTTCCCTGGACAGTTCAGCTGTTCTTGTTCTTCGACTCATTCCTTTAGGGTTAGATGTCTTTTTCTCAGCAATTCCTCCTATAAACTGGAATCACATGTCCCACAAATGATCCTGTCTCTAATTAGGAGATCTTTTATGTCTCTGAAGTACATGTGCATGCCAGAATTCTCAGCAACACGATGCAAGCATCTATACTCTTCACTGCTTCTTGCTTTTGGGATTTAGGAGAAGTATTGCTCTGATACCTTGTGYATATTTTCCTCCAATATTTTCCTCAGCTGTTCCAGAGTTTGTGTATTCACTCCTGGTAATTTTATTTTACTCTTTCATTTTGTCCTGTGAAGATGTGAAAAAAAAGTACCTTCGCTTTGTCAGTTTTATTCCCTTTGTCAGGTTCATATACAGACACAATTCTTCCACATACACATGAAATCTTCTTGGCCAGGAAGTTTCACATTCCTAGTGGTCTGATTCCTTGCRGGGGATTAATTTGCCCATTTCTAGGTGCTGTTAATCAGTTTTTTTCCTCTCTGTGGGTCTCTCTCAGCCTGCCTCATGCTAACCATGTTTCCATGCACAGTATGCTAGGTAAATAACATGAGGGCTCCATATTTTTTCAGCCAACTTTAATTACGGGTATTTGGAGAGCTTTACTACATATAATACACAGATATTTCAGTCAGGTGCAATGAGAACAAAATACCCAGTTTTTCAAACTRGCAAAGCAGGCTCCTCTTTCCAAGTTGCAGTTGGGTTGCCACAGCCAAAGTGACAGGAGGTTGTTCTGACAAGTTTGGCAGACACCTCCAAATCTTCTGAAGTCTACTCCCTCACCTCCCTCCTGCCTAAGTATTACRTTTCTTTTCCTAGACTTCTAATGACCATGTTTAAGAAAACTGCAACATTCTCTAATGGAGAGTTTCCTAAGAAGAAGTGATGGTGTCAGTCAGTCCCAATTGCAGATAAACACTCTTGCTTGAAAATTTCTGGAAGCATTGCTTCAACATAACAAATCACCCAGCAGAATGATTTTTCTCTTCTGCAGCACAGCTCCTCGACTCTGTAGCAGACACAACCTGTCTCCCCATTAAGTCATGCCTCTAAGAGCTTCTCAGCTCCATAAGCCAAAGGGAAATTATGTTTTAATCAAGTACACAAGCTCTGAAAAAYAGTCAGAGGCTCTGCTCTGGGAAGATGCTAAAACCCGTAGGAACAGAGCTGCCCCTCAGTCCCTCCTGCCGGGCTGAGCTGCTTTGCAGGTGCGGAGTGCCTCGCTGCCTCGGGTTGAGAAGCTCCACCGAGCCACCACCAAGGGTGCTCCTGCCTGAGGCATGGCATCCAAGTGCTCTCCCACCATCCACCCTCATTCCGTAGGTGGAGGTGGCCATTAACATTCACATGACAGCCAGCACTTCAAAATGGGTCACACACAACCACCCCCGGAGGGACTGACTCTGTAAAACAGACACAGCATCCTTCGGTCAAGTACACGAGTCAAACAGTGCTACACCTCAAAGAAGTAAAAACATTGTTTAATGTATTTTCGGACAGTAAGTGAAAATACTGCGAACAAAGACGCGAGAACTGAAATAGTTTTGTGAGGATACCATATGCTTAATTGATCTTAGCCATAGAGAAATATCATCAAGCCACACCACCAAACACCACCTCACATCCAACTGCTCTTCTCTCGGGAGAGCAAAGGTGCTGGAATTCAAACCTCTAGTGCCTCTCTTGGAAGCGTAAGTGACAGCAAATTTTAAGGGCTAAGATCAGGGATTGGTGCAGGCGTCGCTTTTTGCAAATGCGATTTTAAGGCTCAATGTAATTGTTGCTAAAAATAAGGTAACAGAAAGGTTCCGGTCTTGCACTATAATGAACTGCAGGCTCAATTGTTTGAAGAAGTAAAATTGYATTGATGAGTCTGGATCAAAGACAAATGAAAAATCAGGTATTTCCTCTTGAGGGTAAATATTTTAGGAGGGTCATGCTTGAAAAATCAAGCGGCCCTTACTGCGGTTTAAAGGCAGAGAGGTCTTGTAGTCAGATTTAATTTATTATCAAAACAACAACAAAAAAAGAAGCAGGCACATGAAAACGCCAGTGTCAGAAAATGCTCAAAGAAAACCAAACGTAGCAGTTCCTATTACCAAGTGGAATGTGTGACCAATCTTGCTTTGTTTTAGAAATTAGCTGCAACATGGACAACAGAACGGCATTAGTAATAGCTACAACTGTCTACCATCCCCAGGCAGTAAACCTCCTGCAAAACTTCAGAGGCACCACCCAATTTTTAATTCCTTGCCAACATATACACTTGTCATGATTGTTGGGATGCCAACCATTTCATGACAGAATCCAAACAGCAAGAATTTTTAATCTAGGGAATACTCAGAGCAACTTACGTCAGTCTTAGCTCCTCATTCCAGAGTCTGAGAATAATATATCGCACAGCTGTTACAATTAAATCTAATATACACTTAAAATTGTTTATTCTTTCATGCTTTTATTTATAAATAATGGTTTGTTGTGGCCAGTTTACTAAATCTGAATTTTGTGGACACGCAATTTCATTGTCTAATAATACTCAAGAGAACTAAAATTTTAAAAAAAGAGCAGAAAGACCAGATAATTGCTTGAACCCAGGTTGTACAAAACCAGTTTTATAGATGTACCTTCTGATTATGTCAACCATCTTGGTAGCCCTAGACTCACTCGTGATTTGTGGAGCTCTTCCACAGAGAGCTGAGTGGTCAAATGGCATTGATTAATTTCATTTCTAGCTACTAAACCATATCTAAAATTGGGAAAAGGCCACATAGCACTTTCTTTATACTATTATCCCATAATCGGTATTTGTAGTCAGAGCAGTAGTGCTGCATGAACCTATGAATTTAGAGCAGTCTGTGCGCCCGCGACCACAGCAGTTCCACATTTACAGTAGAAATAACACGCCCTTAAATTTACTTTTCACCAACAGCACGCACTCTGGAGCCTTCATATAGCAGAAGCAGCTCTCTCCCATAAAAAAAGAATTCACTTAAAAAAAMCCCAACAAAATATAAGAATCATATCCTGTATATCACATGTTCAGATTTAATCAAAGAATACCAGATATCACCTGTAAAAGGGCTCCAATACCTTCAATGTACCACCTTCTCCTGTTCTGCTATCRATCTCAAGAATTGCTACAGTCCCCTGATAGGCAGCACATCAGGCTGGAACTGTCTAAAGTCTTCAAAAAGATGGGACGAGAGATAATGACCTCAAAACTGGTAGGGTTTTACCCACCATCTAAACGTGGTTTCTTAAAAGCATACCCAAAATGTCCCTCCTCTCAGGCCACCTGAAGGGAGATATTCTTCTTCATTCGAGGTCCAACGTAAAGGAAAAAGTAAAGACTAGCCTCTAAGCAGTTATTACAGGCCAGACTGTCGGAAGCAAGTGTCAGTGCCAGGCACCGAGTGGTAAATGAGAGCAAAGATAAGGTTCCTAACCAAAGGTCTCCGTGGCTGCGTTACAGGCTGCTGGGTGCTGCAGCCACACCGACCGGCCGGCGGGCTGCGCTGGCAGTGCCAAGGAACTATCCGAGAGCACTATTTTAGACCTCTAGGAAGCAGTGGGATTCAATGGTGAGYTTTAAGTCACCTTTAATAGTTCACCTGATCTGTGTTCTACAGCRCTAATACCGAAGTTGGAATCTGGTTTCATACCTGTTACTTGTTCACAGAAAAGAAAACTCGCCGCATCATCCAGCCATATCACTGAGCTTGCCTACTATGAACTACTGGGGGATGGGTGGAGAACACCTTGGGAGCCATAAGAATCATTAGATGGGAGACTAAAGTGTTAACGAAAGCCGTGCAGTCCACTCGACTGGATGTACCGGAGGTCAGTTTAGCACTAATGCAATACTACCCCTCAAGTACACCGAGGCAGAGTAGAAATTACTTTGAGATACAAGACAGCATACCCCGCAGCATGCCAAATCCCTAACAGAGGAATTCCTCACCACAGAGCCAAGTCCAGAATGATTGTATTTAAAATTGTGGCTACTTTTTAGGGGAGAAGACAGCAAGCACCTTTAAGATCCCTTTATTGATTCTCTGAGGTGCATTTAATTTACTAAAAAAGGCGTGCTTCTCAAATCCATTTTCCTGAAAGTATCAAAACCACACAGAAGCCCAAAGACTGAGTAACATAAYGTCTGATACAATAAAAAGACAGAATTGTCTGAACAGATTCGTTTGTCACTGATGAACTGCAGTGTCATACTAACATTTCAAATGAGAATACTGGCACCTTTTTCACATCCCCTTTCTACCYCAATTTTGACCACTCTCTGTAAAGAAATAAATACACTAACTCATATGCATGAAAAAGAAAAACTACGATGTTAACAAATTATGGTTCTTCCTAAAAAGRGAACTGACTTCCAGTTTTTAATCAGCTTTTTTAGCAGAGACAAAAAAATYTGCAACAGGAGTTAAGCTGCCATCCTCCTATTTCAAGACCTGCTCCAACRGGAATAAATTGAAATAGAAATAACATAGATGTCCATGATGAAAGAGCTTTAGGTCTCAAAACACAGGAATGACTTTATGCTTCGGATTTATACAGCTCTGCTTCCACTAGTTGGTTGAGGATGCTTTTCCATCACTTGCACACATTATTAGCAATCACCTAAGTAATTTGATCTCCAGTGTGGCATCTGTTGCTAATGCTCTTCTGAACTGCAGTGATTAGGCTGCTGGTGTAAATAAAAATATAAAGCTTCAAAACTAAGACTCTTAAAAATTCAGCACTGAATAATATATCTGGAGTATATGAAGACTGAATTTTATTTCCTTCAATGTCAACATTCTTAGTAAAACCTCACCGGTGAGGTTGAATTTTGATTTTCTGCTTGTATATATTTAATACTTTTTAATAACTAGACCATCCTCATTTCTGACAGTGAAATGAAGAAACCTCTTTTTATTAGAAATAATAATTCCTGATGCATTTTGCAAAGCAAGAACACTGAAGACACTTAGGCATGTGACAGAAGTGTCCTGAATTGTCCTGTTAAAAGTGGCACACCTCTTCCCAATCAATTCAACAGGCACTGATTCCAGTCCCAAGCGACAGGGTGTGCCAGTCACCTCCTGTGAATTCAGCCTGCCAGACATTGAGTGCCCAGGAGCAGGCACTCACCATACCTGATGAACAGGATACAGGCACTTACAGAAACAACCTTTCCATCCAGAGCAGGTTTTTAAAGTAGGTGGGAAAAAATCACCTATCTCACTTCATCACCTACAGAGAAATTACACTCCTAGTGCTTTAATACAGAAACTATCAACTCATCTGATGTCTGTTTGTCTCAGATTTTGCTTTAGCTGGGTATGTAGCTGCCAATGATGAGAATTCATATATGCTAATCACTGTTTGTTTAAAAATTCACTTTCATTGATTACTAATATAAGCAAGTTATTGGAAGTACTCAAGTAATATTATGAGACTATGAAAATATTTGGTAACCTGTTTGGTAATTTGTAAAAATATAATATCTATRGAAAATACAGAATATGACTTATACCAAAATAATAGAAAAATTATGACTTACCCAAAATACTCTGAAGTTAACATTACTGCCTTTCTACCTTTCTCCTGGTTACCCAGGGAATTTAATTACCTTCTTATGCTATTCCTTGCAAGCGCCTTTTGTTCCTCGAATCTTCAAAATAAAATTTCTTTTTTCAATGTTAGCTAGAGCTGAGCCACTTTTTCTTACAGGACCTCTTGCACAGGAAGTATGTACAGAGAAAAAGAGCTACATACTGAAGACCACTGCCCTATTTATTTAAGCCTGTAGGCATTTTCCAGAACCTATCAGAAAAAGGTTTGAATTATAAGGAACATATATTCATCTCACAATCACTTTTCAGCTGGAGACTCAATCAGCCAACTGAGTGTATGAACAAGGATTTATATTTAGAGGACTGAAGAGAAAAAGGTTGCAGTTAAAGCATAAAGTCCTCAAAATTTAGCAAATGCCAAAGGTAAGACTGCCCTCCTCATAGAAGAACCTAACTGTTTTGATTGAAATTGCCCTATCACAGTAACTCTGAACAATAGGCTCAGCACTGGAAGTTAATCCCAAATATTTTAAGTCTGGCAATGTTCTAAGGAACTGAAAACAACGCAAATATGAGGCAACCAGCTCCTCCTACAATTAACTTTCCCTGCTTTTACTACTATCATTTTAGCTGGATGGAGAAAGTCAATACCTTTCCAATTAATTAACTAACTTGAGGATGTGTCTTAATCTTTATGTTGCATGCTCTATTTCTATTCCAGCACGTTCCTTCTCTGTAAAAAATAGGATTATCAGTCATCTCCTGTGGACTGGAAAGAAATCCAGACTTGAAAGGCTTGTAAGAGCAATTTAATATTGGAGCAACTGCACTGTCCATTTTCTGTATTCATTTCTCACCAGCTGAGTTAAGATCTCTTGTGTACAAGGGAATCTACTTTTCACAGGTGGGTCTAAAGCTTTTGGTATGAAAAGTCCAAATTATTAAATTTCTTGTGGAATTACAAAGAAAACTGCAGCTGGGAAAAACAACACAAAACCAAACCTCTTTCTTCATCTGATCACATGTAAATTAACTTTCAACAAATGTAACAAGCACCGGGTCAGCCTTTCCCCTCTGCTAGTTTGAGGATTTGAAAACATCCTGCTCCCCGGGCCAGAAACTGAGAAATGAGAAATAAGCAAACTTTAATTTGAATCTGCGTTTCCATCTCTTTTCAAAATGCCTCACTTCTCACTTTGCAACAGGTGAGACAAGAACAGGTTTACTGATTTCTCTTTCTATCTGGAGCAATCCCGCATCAGCAGTGTTGCTGACAGTCAGCTGCACCCATCCAGGACATGGGAAGCACGGGAGGACAGTTTCTCCTCCCCCTGASAGTATCCAGAGCAGGCGTATTTGAAGGAACATTTATTGGGCMTTAAAAGACTTGAGGTATATTCCAAAAAAATCTTCCTACAAATACACAAGAGAGAACCAACAGAATGAGAAAATAGTAAGAAGAGGACTGAATGTTAGTTAGCCCAAGACACAAAGGTGAGTTTTTACAAAAGAAACCGTATTATTACTGAGAAAATTGTGAAACAAAATAGCAGTAAAAAGAAAGTGTTACTCTACCACTCAACAGGTTAATATTTGTTGTACAGATTGCAGATGTTCTGCCTACAAATTTATTTTAATTAACTATTTGTGACAATATCATTGGGCATTACCTGGTTTTATTGTTAGCTGGGTTTCTTCCTCAAAAAATGAACTTCAACCTGCAGAGACTTTAACCTTAACAAGATTTCATACATTAGAGTTCTTGGAATAGACCACTTCCTTAGAAGTGCATGAGGATCAMGTTTTAGAAGGTTTTAATTTAGTCTCTGATCTTGCAATTTATTCTGAGGTCTAGTCCTAAAGAGTTATATGTATTACTAGACTTATGTACATCAGAGGTAGCAATAATAACTCACTATTTTCTTAATAAGAACCACAACCTCTTAACCAGACTGATTTTTCCYCTCTCTCCTTTTTTATAAGAAGATTTTTATGGTGAGCTATTTATGTTCTAAATTCAGTGTAAAATATATGAACACCCAAATCTCAGCTTTTTAACACCACTGGCACATAATTCAAGACATAAACCAAGACAAAAATCAGCAAACTGGTAAYATTTCATCAATGGAAGCCATTACTCGATATAATTCTTTTAAGGCCTTGAAACTCACAATCCCCCAGTACCTTCCCAGTACATATGCACTGTCCCAAACAAATGTCCCTAGTTGTTGCAGAGATAAATGGTCTTCATAGCCAMCAAATACACGCTATTTTGGACCAAGCTGTGAGAAGAATCAAATCAAAGACTCAAAGGGCCCTTAGAGAAACTGTGTTGCTGGCAACTCTCTTTCTTACACACCAGTGACTCTCCAGAATTGGTATCTCAGCTGATCTCAACTGTCTCGGAACTGACRCAAAAGATGCACAACCCCTTAAATTAAAAGGTCCATTACATATAGGGCTTTGTCCTCAGACACAGTAAATCCAAAACACTTTTATATATTTATACACATGTATGCACGAACACACATATATTCACTCACATATATGTTTCCTATGCAAAACAAAGTAGTATCATCCTACGCCAGGATTCCTGTTCAGCTTTATCATGTTCTTGATTTAATCCACAGTTGGACCACGCAGGCTACAGATCAGTGCAATGGATTCATCAGTAAAAGGGCAATTTACACTAGCCATTTCTAGAAATAAGACACTGATGTAATGGCTATRTAAGTCTTTGCATGTTTTCATTAATATCTCTGGTGGTCTGGGGAGTGCACAGAATGTGGTACCGGTGTGTGGCTATCATTTTTATCTACAGCATTTGGAATGATAACAAAAAAAAAAATGCATGCTTTTCTTTTATTGCAGATATACAGACAATAGGAGGATAGGGGATAACCAGATTTAAAAAAAAAAAAAAAAAAGAAAATCTGCATGTTATTGATTCTCCCACACTTATTACCAACTGCTATGATTTCTACCACAAATATTCTCTTTGATGTTAACAAGAAAGATGAGATGCAAAGGCTGCAAGAATGCTTATGCCCGTTACTGTCTTCATTATAAACTTGTCTGACTATAAACAAATGAAAAATAAATTGTTTGTATGCCCTGGCCAAATTCCTAAGGCTGTTATTTGAGCGTTCCATTCTTTGTCCTAAGAAGCATTTTATATTGCCATGAATGTAAACACCTGAAATATTAAGAACTGTACCCAATATACATTTAGACAACAAGGTCTTCGGCATGACTTTTAGTTATATATATGACCTGAAACAGAATCAGGAGAAAAAGACTCATGTACACAAGAAAGTACTGATATCCCTTGGAAAATGCTCTTTATATAAAATACTACAACTAGAGAAGGTATCCTGAGGACACCCCAACTACCTGTACTAAATTGATATAGCAATAAGGAAATAAACTGGAAGAATTTAATTCACCAAATGTAAGATAAGGGATACCACTACTGAATACAAAACAAAAACACTAAGAACAAGGCAGCAATATTAACTGTATACAGTGCAAATATTTCAGTTATTTCTCAGGAGCTAAGCAAGTCAAAATATCTTGTACTACTCAGTGATTCATACTTTCCATACTCACACTAAAAATTATTTTTCACACCTAAACACTTCTGTACTTTGAGATATAATATCAAAAAATAAAVAAAACATAATAGATGCTTTCATTTTTGAATAGCAAACAATTTCTTCAAATATATGTATCTATTTAATCCTGGTAGTAAACTTGGGCTTATTGTTGTTTCTAATTTCATTATTTTAACAAGTATTGCAGTGAAATTTTCTGACATGGAATTCCTCCTATAGACATTTCAGCATAGAGGTCAATGCACAAACAGTATCATCTTCTCTGCCCTAGAATTATACCTTCACGCTTCATATCAGCTTCTATTTTACAGCTAAGTTGTTTGTTCTTTTTTTTAATCTTACCCCAAGTTTCAGAAGAATCTTCTAGGAGTCCTGCAGGCAATGTGATCGAAAACTTCTATTTGGCTGCTTTCATCCTGTGTTTTGAATGACGGCTCAGATGAAGAAGAGCTTTTTCAGTGTTAAACTGTAATTCTTCCGCTGTAAATTTCACACTCCTTACAGGGAGACTACATCCAGGCTGATACACTGAAAAAATAATTAAAAAAWAAAATCTTTCACCATGCATAAACATGTAGATATGTATCAATTGAAGCAGCAGATGTCTGTAAGGGTTTTCTTTTTTGCTTTTGTAACTCTTGGGCAGATCAATATTAGCTGTAAAAGAAAGGATGCCTGAGCACTGCATTTAGATCTCAAACATACAAAGAGGTCTGTACAGAAATGCGAGTCTAAAAACCAAAGTTTTACAGAAACATCTGTTTTTAAAAATTGGGTCCTCTATCAGAGGGAAGAACAAGACATTTTTAGTGCACACATTTTAGCTTTGCAAGGGCAGCAATTCTCAAGCAATTCCCCATACAACGATTTTATTCTTTTTGTGTCCTTTTTATCAACACGCTGCTAGATACTTCTCTATCTTAATCCATCAGCTTCGTGATTGCACCGCACAGAACAACGCTCTTTGTCAGGAGACTGCACTGTACCACGAGGAAAAAGCAACAGAGCGAGCAGYGCGCACATATATTTCCCACTGCCCTCTATACAGTGAGACAAACTGTAAAAGAAAAGAAGTTATCTGCATTGTAAAGCAGGACAGCAGTATTGTTTTGAACTGTACGCCGCATGCGTTTCGGCGACGTGAAAAGGACAGACACCTGCTTTTTGACTTACAAGTCACGTAGTCTGTAAAATAACAGAGTAAACCTGATCTGATGATTGTCCAGTGTAGGAGTAACAGAACCGTTTCYCAAGCATCTTGCGGATTATTTATGCCAAAGGTTTTCTAGTATGAAGAGTAACTGTGGCAGCACCTCACTTTGTAACCGTACAGCCTGTAAATCCGCACTGAAGATTTCCTAAGGACGCTGCATAGTGTTCAGGAAGCCAGAGATGGAATCAACATCACAAGCTTAAATCTAAGATAAAAATAATTAATGGCTGAAGAACTATCACGCTTTTTAACTAGAGAAGGGCCTCCTCTACAAAGCTTGCCTCTTGCTAAAAATCCATTCTGCAGCCTGCGAGAGAGGGACCAAGCCTGGTGTGCTGCGAGAGACTCATCCCCATCTGCAGCGTGTATGTGCAAACTAGTCATCTCGGATGATTCAAATCTTGCAGAGACAGGAATTCCTGTTGCCCTGCTCACACAGATGCTTGTAGACAACTCAAAGACTCCTTGAGCGATATTTGAGTATCTTGACAATTTAATCTTCAGTGGTTATTACAGTGCAAGATTTACCTTTAAAAACACTTGTCCCGGACAGGTTAAATATATAATAACCCCCCACATATATTTAATAAAATTAAATGTATTTTAGTATTTAAATTATATTTAATAAAATTGAATATACAAAATATTAAATTTAACTGCACCCGTGTAGCATACACAAACATACAACTTCCTACAGAAACATATATGCTGTTGCACTCAGCAAGCAATTTATATAGTGTCAGGGTGATTAATTTCAATCCATACTTCTAAATGCGTGTCTTAGAGCATTAATGTACACTTTAATTACTGTGCCACGCAGATGAGCACATAATAGCAGCTATCATTTTAGAACTTTACAGACATGGTTCACTGTTTGAAAAAACCCTTCTTAGATGAACATTTGCTTTACAAAAGCAACAGACTCTTGATCTTATCAATGTTGCTTAATTTTAAAATCAAATCACAAATTTCATGATATTCAGTATTGTTCTTAAAGCCTTGGCTCCTGCAGTTACGCAATTACAAGACACTTAACAATTTTTAAGGCTAAGTATATCTCTAACCCTTRTGTTTTATGCCTAAAATGTGTATCTCAGCAGCTCAAAAACCACTCAGMAAAGTAAAAGAAACTCTACAGCATTTTAACATCTTATAGCATTTAAAATATGTCATGATTTTTGAACCCAGGCTAATATTTTTCTAAATTAATACCTGATATTAGCAATGTCACACCATTAACCCAGGAATCTGCTGAGAAGGCCAGGGCCAGGCCAGCCAACGGCATCAGCTCCTGGCAGTGCTTCTAGCTGACGGTCAGCAAAAATACCCAAATACCTTAGAGGAGCTTGGAGAGAGCAGTACGGCTCATGTGCCGCCACCAAGCCTGTCCTGACTACAACCACCACGTGGACCTGCATGTGACAGCCCCAGCAACGTCCAGATAGGCCTCCTCTGTTACCCATCAGCTTGCTGAGCGCTACCGCTACGTAGATTAAGGAGGACCCTCAAGACGGTCGGGGGCTGGAGCATTAGCCCTGTGAGAAGAGGSTAAGGGAACTGAGCTYGCTCAGCCTGGAGAAGAAAAGGCTTTGGTGATAGCCTCTCCATACCTGAGGGGAGGTTATTGCGAAGTCAGAGTCAGGTTGTTCACAGTGGGGTGCGGTGGGAGAACAAGAGACGACAAGACCTAAGTTGAAAGATGAGAGGTTCAGGCTGGAAATAAAGGAAAAACTTTTCCGCCATGAGGTTAGTCAAGCAATGGAAGAGGCTGCACAGAGAGGTTGTGCAGTCTCCATGCTTGGAGGCTTTCGCGACCCAACTGGATGAAACCTGAGCGATCTGGTCTGATCTCACAGCTGACCCGGCTTTGAGCAGGAGGTTGGACTAGACACCTCCTGAGGTACCTTCCAACCTGAAGGATGATCCTATGATCATTCTGTGTTGCTGATCACTGCTGCCTAACCAGCATGTTTTCTGGAGCTAGCAGTCTCTTCTCACAAGATTTTATTTGCTCTGTTCACTCCTTAGAGCCCTTACTCAAGAGCGTTTTTTTTTTCTCTAAGAGCCAACTATTCTTTCAGGCACTTGAATCACAAAGTATTTTAGCAAATACTCTGAAATTCATGAGTCGATTCCTAACTGTAATTGCTACTATCTAATGAGTAACCCTCCTACAATATCAATATACACATCAGAGAAGGAACAAAATACCTGTAAAAATTTTTCATCATGAACAAAATCCAACTTAGTTCAGGACACTTTTTCCTTATCTTTTCAAAAAAATACAACCCCATACCTGACCTTGACATATCCTTTCTCAAGGGGGTCAAATCAGCTGCTAAAACTGCTGGTATAAATGTATTTCCATTATTTTTTTCCTGCATATGTTCTACATTTTCAGCTCCCAAAGCATACTGCTGAGATCAAGAACAGCCCTGTGCAGGCAGGCAGCTTCCACATATAACAGAAAATCAAAGCACATGCACAGCAAGACCCATGAAATAGATCCCCACACATGTACCTGTTTTTATGACACCGTACCACAGAACGTAGAAACATAAATACGACAATATACAAAGGAACTGGGAAGCAACAGTGTTGAGCTACCGAGAACTTCAACCATCTGACACTTGAAAATGCTCGTTTGGCTCTTACATGAGGTCCTGGGTACATTTTGGTACACAGAGTTTATTATTCAAGTCCAAAAATAGTGCAGAGTGAACTCATTGAAAAAAATTTAGTAGGAGTAGGAAGAAATATACAGTTGTAACAGGCCACCCAAAATACTTCTAAACACAGCACAAACCTGCTACACTTTTATTAGAAGACCACCTTCCTAAAGTAACCGATTTTCACCAATTCCTGGAGTGCTTTTGCTTAATTTCTTTTTCTCATCAAGCTGTGCCCTAACTTAATTTTGCTAATGTATACAATTTTCCCTAAGAGAAGATCAAGTGGACAAATCAGGTTCCTACTTCTGGCACCAACCTATTACTGAGTTCCATAAGCTATTAAGGAGTTCCAAACTACGGCAAACAAGCCCCCCCAAGTCTCACTTAGGAAAAAATATAAAAACACAGGTCTAAGCTTGCCAGAGTGTCTGCCTCTTACATTCATAGAAACCTGCCTCAGAAGAAAAAAAAAAAAATAATTTTTAGTATGTATGAGGTACAGACCATCTGCGGTGGGCTCCGAGAGCCAACTTAAAGGAAGTGTGTGGGGGAGGGCAGCGTTCCCAGCTGCATCCACAGTCAGGGAAGAGCCTGAGACTCAGAAGCTGTTTGTGAGTAGGAAAGAGATGGTGGATTAGGATGAAGAAGGATGTACGAGACCTGTCACTGTAAAGGATGGAAAAACCGTTGTTACACATCCAGTGTGGGTAGGGGTTCTATGGAGAAGATCAACAACAACAAAGCAAGCGTGGTGAAGACAAAAAGATCAGCCCATAAAAAAAGAGTCTTCTAGAAGAGACCTCTCCCTGTCACTGTGGTGGAAGGAGCACACAGAAGGTAAGAAGGGATGATAATGTTATTAGTCTCGTTGTAATATGGACCTCTGAACTCCTYGTCACATGGGAAGTAAGAATGGCAATGGCAGTAAACTGGTAGCAATGGAACRTTTGGGGAGGCTTTCTTTTTCACTCTTTCTTTTAAAGAATTAAACACATCTTTCCATATTAGTCTTATAAATTTTCCTAATTTTCTTGACACCTCTTTTCACTACTGCCACTACACATATTCATATTAGCTATTTACCATTATGCACGCCATACAGCTCAATAATGTTTCATTTCTGAAAAGGAAAAAATAACCTTGTTTTTTAATTTTAACCACCGAAACTTGAGTTACATTTAACCCTCCTACCAAAGAAAACCCCAAGAGAACATTTTCTAACTTCTAGCAGCTTGCTATGCATTTACGTGTTTGCAGTTCAACAAACCGGAGATAGTTACATTAGCTATAAATGAACTGTGACTAGGTAAATATGAGTAAACCTTTCGAAGTGACTGTTGCTGATTCTGTCAGGAAGCAAATCTATTGACATCTCTACTCAAGCCAAAATCACCACAAGTATTTGTCCTGTTATGTAAAAATTCGCTGGCTTTTTAAACACTACAAATTAAACCCTGGTTTCACTGATATCCCTGGCTAAAACTCCACTCCTCTCTCTGGGGCCAGGATTTCACCTGGAATTGGAGTCTATAYATGGGCTGATCCTGTAAATACTTACCCATGGTGGAAGGGGCACTGACATTTGAGCTCTGGTGAATCTTGCCGCCCCACAGCTAAGTCCCTTTTCCCAGCGGTCTGCTCCACCTCGCTGCTGGAGATGACGGCTCTCCATGCTGAATCAGCAAACGCAGACCTAAGGCATGCTCCAGCAGCTGAGCAGAAAGCGGTGCCTTCCGAAGGGTTTGAGCCGAACCTGTGGGTTTTGCAACGAAGCAGCTAAGGTGTGGGCACACGTTCCCTTCTGCAAATTCTGCTGAGGAAGCACTAATCCCCACTAAAAGGGTGGAGCAGGGAGTTTGGGGCAGTAGCAACTCCAACCACTTCAAGGAGGTTTGCCAGAGCTTGTCTGTCAGCGCTCGAGCTTTATTCCTGTAAAGAATCCTATCGACTTCAAAGGGACTGTGTGCACCAGTGCAATTAGTGACATCCACGCTTGCAGAGAAGACTGAAGCCTAATTAAAATATGTATTTTWTTTTAAATGTGCGCAATGACATCAGTTTCACTTTGGAAAGTACTACAAATACTGGGAGAAATGGTGCAAGATTATTGTGCTTAAATTTGCTTATTTTTTTWAAATAAGGTCAATTTTGCCTATGTCAATATCCGTAGAAAACTTAATAACTGTACCCCTGCAAATCTATGCTCATCTGTGTACGCTAGCATGAATTAAGACGAGCCCTTGCTATAAAAATGCCTTTTTATCCACGTATCTAGGAACACGCTTGTGCCTAAGCAGGGAATTTTAAGTTGTTTCCCAGACTGTTCCTGTATCCAACTGCAACCTGTTTATTTTGACCTCAGTTCTTAGAAACTGTTGATGCCACGGTAGAAATATGCTGTGTGTTCCAACAGGCAACAAACAGTCCTAATGACAGAATACTCCATCTGTGCTGCCAGAGCGTACAAGCCTCAGTCTATAGCTCGTATATACTCTAACTCAGCMTGAATCCTCGAAACGCAGAAAGAGCAGGAAGGTAACCTGCACCGCAGCTCGTATTGCAAGGTATGTTCTGACATGACAAAACTACCCAGAACAGGCCTTTGTCCAGAGTCCGAAGTTAGCCAGTTTACATCGATATATGTAAATGCACCAGCAGCACTTTTACTCTACCCTCCCTGTTCCGATTTTATTACGTACGGGCTTTTTAGGTTTTTTTTTTTTCATGTTTCAAAACTACCAAGTAAAGAAAGCTGACTTAAAAATTGTCCCGTGCTATCAAAAGGTAAGAGTTAAAGCATGCAGAACATATGGCACTATTTACAGCAAGCTAACACACTGAATTCAAGGGAATTTTCCATCAACCTCGTACTCTGGAAAAGGTATATTACAGAAAAATGCATGTGGGGATCCTTTAATTTTTCTTGCATCTTCTCTTCTTATACAATGCAGCTGTGGAGCAACACCCACTGGTATTGGTAGCATGAAACTGCGATCCTTTCCTTCTGCCAAGGTCTGGTACCGATTACCATGGATTTAGAGGCACTATATAAAAGACAGYGCTGATTTGTTTCTAAATTTGTATCTTGATTAAACTGTCAGACTATAGCACAAAAGCAGAGCTTACCTGACTTTAAAATGCTACTACAATAAATTATCCAAGAAGCGCAGTACRATTTGAAAATGCTTATAAATGGATCAATACTACGCTTTATGCTTAGATTTTAGATTTTGCCCATGCCAAATCAAATGGAATAGAAGCAGCATTTTATATTCAAACTGTAAACTCAGTATGTTCCAAATAAAAACTGTATGTGAGGAGAGACTGTGAAGCAGGATTTTAAAAATCAGCAAGTTGGCCAAGAGAATAACAACGGCATTATTATTTTGAAAATTACTTTTAACTGTATTTTGGTACACAAAAAAGCAAATATGAAAGGCCAAARCTCATATTCTCAGGAACACTGATGTAAACCTCCATGGGTCAGAATAGTGKTTTTCAGCATTTACTCCTTTAATCAGAGCAGAATTCGGTCTCACTCCGCTAAAGCAAAGTAATTTCCCCCAGAATAGCTTCAATGATACTGGATATATTTTAACTACCTAGAATTTCAATATCTAGGATTAGTGCTGTAAACATACATAGCGGTTGTGGTCTAATGAAAGAAAAAGTCAACATAAACATGGTGAAGCAAAAGCGAGATCAGCCATGCAGAACTTCCAAAAAGTAGTTTAGGAATTAAACTACTGTTATTAAAACTACTGTTATTAAACTATGGTTATTAAAGCTTTAACAGTATACTGAACCATTCTGTATAATGCAAATACTATTAAAAAAAAAATAGACATTCATTTTCCATCATGATTACAAGCCATCGCTTTTCCTAAAGCTTCTGCTTTTTTTGGCCAATATTCTTGTATGTCCTAACACATTTTTTCTACTTACTGTTACATGGTATCCATGTAAGAAAATAGCTATTCTAAATTAATTAATTAGCATGCACCCTTCCAGAGAGGGAATATATGATAAAAGTATTACATAGTGAAGTTCGGGCGTATTTTTATACCCTCAAAAGAGGGTAATTGATCCTCCCCTCTCCCCAGTTTCAAATGTGGAACTTGGCTGCTATGGGTTCTTTCCCACACAAATCAAGCCTTAGCTCTTTTGAATTGAAACAATATGGGATGATTATTGTGGGAAATTTTTTACTGTTACTGTAATTTAAAACTTTCTGTACCCAATTTTGCATTTTCTATAAATCAAAAACCCATTTCACTTAGGGCTACAATTAAACAGAGGAAATCAAAGACTAACTTCTAAGCAAGTCTTGCTATTAATCATAGGATGAACTAGTAGTACAACTACTTTTACTGCAGTTTCTTTCTGCCTGAGAACTACATTTTAATCTAAAGCTTGAGCTCTTTAGAAGAGGCTGTGTCACAGATGAGACAAATTAAATAAAGGTATACTAAATGGTATAGCATCGCATGCTATTTAAGATGGAAGAAAATAACCCCAAAGCATACCGACTTCTGTAGTAACTCCAAAAAAATCACTAGCTACAATACAATCAATCACAGTTATTTATAGAAGMCTCTCTCACCTTTTGACACAACAGAAGCCTGCTAAAAAGTACAACGCCGGCAATGTTTGCACTAACCCAATGCTACTACAGAGACAACTACTCAGGGTCTGATGCTGCAATTACAGAAGGTGTCGTGCTTTTTCATTCACCACAAGAAGCCACAGAGTCATGTCGTTTACTTTATGTATCTGAACTGAAATATATCTTTTTCTCCTTTTTAAAAAATAATTTACAAGAGCAATTGATTTCAACATCAAAATTTAAATTTAAATTATGACATACAAATGCAAAATTRAAATATTAGTGAAAAATGAAACCGTGTGGAATATGTAAACTCAGGGCTTCTGTTTTTTCAAATTGGAAGTCAAAATGATGCATTTTTATTTCCAAAAAAGAAAAAAATGCATCTTGATTGCTAGACAAAATAAAATATGAACTCTTAAACCAACAGAAAGACATGTTTCACCCAGCTGTCTTGGTTTTTTTTTCCCTCTGTTTCTCAAAAAAAAWTTTTTTATGTCATTACTGTTTTTCAGTGCCCAGATACTTTCAAGGAGCGGTTTAATGCCTCATGGTGTTACTCTTTGCAAAACTCCTACAGAGGTACAAGTCACCACATTATTTGCAGCAGTACATCCACAGTAAGAATAAGTAATAACAGTAATTTATTCATAAAATATATACTCAAATAAAAATTGGCTTCCAGTTAAACACAGTCTGTAATGTGTATATTTCATGCTAAAGAGGAACCTTTTACTGATTGCAAAGTAAAATTAAAATGTATCTTGTAAAAGTTCCCATTTTTTTTTAAATYGGAGACAAAGAAAATAGCTGTGAAGAGTTTGGGGAGTTACTGGAAGGGCTTCTTACAAAAACAAAACAAAAAGTTTCCCAACACTGACTTACTCTTCAAATACTGTGTTTCAATAGAACACCAACAGAAAAGTTTCAACTCTGAGAAGAATTAGATTTAAAAAAGTAAACGACTTACTGAGACTACAGATTGAAACATCGTTTTACTATTCATTTTCTTCCTAACGAAGATTTTTAATGTACTTGCAGATCTCATTATCTCTGACAATGAACTCCTGGAGCAATCAACACCTCTGTTTCTCAAGAAGTGCATTCAAAACATGTCAGTTCGTCTGTGTCACAATGAGTTCCCAGGTCTTTGCTTCAGTGTGCTGAAACTTGCTCATCATTTTGAGCATACCCTTTACCGAGTTGAAAGAAAGGGGAACTTCTCATTTTGTCTTCCCCTCTGATCTGAGCATCAGGTAAAGGCAGGTACTGACTACACAGGAGACGCACAAGCCAAAACAGTTCTTGGGACCATAGCCTTGCCTACCAGTAATTTTGGAAAGACTGGATGTGAATTGACCTGAAGAGTAAAGAAAGAAAAAGTGGTGAAAACCCAAAAATCARACGCAGACGTTTTGAAATCTTGTGCAAACAGCATTAAAAAAAATGGAGCACTTACTCCATTTAGATAGTTACAAAACCTGCCCAACTTAACAGCCCAAAGTAGAACATTTGTCCCTTCTCTTTTTCTCCTCAGGTTTATCACACTAATTTCTCCCATTTGATCTCAAATGATACTGTAAACTGAAGAGGGAAACTGCCAGCCCTGGCTAGCTTACACTCCTTGGTGCTTAGGATGCCCACACACAGCTCGGATTGGAAGTGTTCTCACACCACAGGTAATGAGAATGTAAGACGACAGGTTACCAGAGGCACTCACGAGCCAACTGGAGACACCTAAATGCAAGCCCTAGAACATACTTGGGGCCYGGCAGCGCTCACCCAAAGATTTCCATCACCATTAGTAATCAGGCTATTAAGCTCTCAAATTGGGCAGGGGATTACTAGAAAACATTGCAGAAAACTCTAGCTGTAGGCCTCCTGTATTTTCGCTTTTGGTTGAAAGCATTGTTTCTCCAGACAGCCCTTACCAGCTGCAGATGAGAGGGGAAGCGGTGGTAGGAGGGGGAGAGGACAYGGAAGCAACACAGTCTGGGACCACCAGTGGGTGCAGAACTCAGCCCTCTGCACGAGCACCTGCAGGACTCGACTGTCACAGGCACACTGATTAAAAATGCTGGGGGGGGGGGGACGGGGACGATGACATCCCACCAGTTTTTACAGTATTCATTAAAACACAGTTGGCCTTCTGCAGCAGCTGAAGCAGTACAGCTTTAGCTGGCTTGAAGCTGTCCACATGGTGGAACCAGTGTGGCTCTCTGCGCTTCGTCAAACGCTCGCCCGCTTCCCAGCCCTGCGCATCACGTGTCCGTCTGGGGCACTCTCCAGCGGAGCTGTGCCCTTGATGAGAATGAAAATTGTCGACAGGGTGACTGAGAAAGCCTGCTCGCTTGAGCTGACTGTAATCTGCTACACAATGCCAGTGCTGCACAAACCAGGCACACTTGCCTGCCTTCTAGAAACYGAACTCGTAGTACAAACAGAGGATAGGTTGCTGTAAAAAGAAATAAATCCTAAACTCAACTACATTCAAGGCAAGCAGGAGTAGAAAAAGAATGGAATGATCAGAGAAAAAAGGAGTCAGCAAACAAAAGATTTAAAATACGCCAGTGTCTTTATTTTAAAAAGTTCCCTCCCAGTTTTCTATTCTGCAGGGAGCACATAAAATGTTATGATTTGTAAGTTTTAGTTTCTACGGTCATTGTTTAGTATTCTGCAAAGCTTTGGGGATTTGCCTTTTTTTTTTTTTTTTTCTTTTTTTTCTTTTTTAAGTCAATGATCTAATTAATTTCCCCATACAATCTTAAGATGCTATCAACACACTGGATTTTAATTACTTGTACAGCAGAATCCTAAACTGGAAGGGCAGCAGACCAGGCAATTTCACGGCATCTTCCTATTGAGCTGTTCTGATCAGACTTAGACTTTGATTTGGGGTATATCCATGCAGATGCTGTGTGTGTTGCAATCTCTCCTATTACTTATGAATGCCTAGAACAGAGCAACTAATTTACAAGACGGTGGTGATGAAAGAAACCTCATGGCAAGTAAGCAAGAGAGCACATAACCTTCCACTTCGGTGGAGAATACTACCGAGTTTTGGGAAGCAGAGGAGTCGCCTCCTGAAGCTATGAGTGAAAGTCTCCGTTCAAAGGAAGTCAAGGACTAGAATAGCAGCTGCAACACAGATCTAGACTATGAAATGCCGCCTTGTGCAAAGCAGTATTTAACCCCTTGAAGTCTGCAGGCWCTGCATTTCAAAACTGTTCACAGCTTCTCCCTTCTCAGCTCAGCGTTCTCCGCGTGTATGTTGTATGTGGTTTATTCATACACCAACTGCTTCTCATGGAAGAAATCTCATGGGCAACGTCAGAGCTATCTCCAGCTCACAAGGGGAGGTGCTGAGGCAGAGAAGGAGGAGGRAACTTGAAGAGGCTCTTACTGTTACACCCAAGGCTGAGTGTARAAGAACCTCCCAACTTCTTACTCATTTTTCCAGACGAGGGCACCACGACCCCCACATACGAATACTTCATCGAGGCCTAATTTCTGGACAACAGCATATCTAAGAAACATAATTTACAAATTAAAGGATATTATATTAAAGGATAGAAGAGTAACTAGACAAACTCTTGGGACTGCAGATTATATTGATTAGAAAGAGTTAACACCATTGATTTCAATGGCACAATAAAAATTATTCTTTGTACCCAGTATTTCTCCCAGCGGCTTCTACAGCAGTAGTTCACAGTACATAAAGGACAGAAAAAAGCTGTGTGCTATCTGAAGTGGTTTGAGTGGGACTTAAACTCTATGCAGGCCTTGAACTAGYCATCTGCAAAGAGGTGAAATTCACTCTGTGAAGAATGGCTTTACTTTTTTTAATTGCCATTAGAAGTAAYACCCGCTAGACAGCGATGTGAAACACAGCCATTGATCACCTGGGTAAACCTTTTCATTACAAGCGTTTTTCAAAAATACTCATACAGAGCTGTAATGAAGTCTGCAAGTGGACTGGCAAAGTAATTTTTCAGCTTGATCTCTTGATGTTAATTGAATTGCGAGACTTTTCTATTTGTTCGTCCACTATTTGCAACTTTAAAACTAATATACACAGGTAAGGCATAGGCCCAGCTTCTCACAGCCTGAAAAGCTTGTCAGCTCTCCCTGCTGAACCTTCAATTAATCTGTATTTGAGGTTAGATTGTATCTCAGGAGGAACACACAGCYGACAAGAAAAGTTACAAAATCCAGGGATTTGATACCGGCTCCATCCACCACCAGGCGGGTGTGTACCCTTTCATGTATTCAGCTCGGCAGGCAATGAAAGTTAAAAGGCTTGCAGCAATTATTTTRACAATAATGGAATTTTAGTGCTTCTGTGTCCAACCCAGAACCTTATATGGGTGCAACACTGCCACATTCAACCGACAGTGTAAAGAAATCTATTTTGGGAAGAGAATTATGCTCATACTTTAAGTTCCTTCAACTTGCTAAAACTGATTGCAAGACGTGGACTGCAGTGTCACAGACTGGAGAAATATTCCCCASCAAGTACCTATATATGCGCGCACAGTACCTTCCATAAGCATGGAATCATCTTCATAAAGTTACAACTGTTTTGTTGTCACTCCTGACTTCCACACTGGCCCCCTCTTTACAACAGGCACAACCACCTTTCAGTTCGCTTTCCTCTCCCAAACCAGAGTTTCTAGACCACCTTGCTCCCCGCTGTCTGTATCTGCAGCCGGGTGCCATTCCTTACCTGCTTGCCTTAMGCAACACCGTAAGTTTCGACTCCTGAAAGCATTTTGGGGCAAAAAATACAAATACCTGATGGATGCCATTTTTATCCTGTTACACGCAACCCCYCGAGAGCATTTTATGTTAGAGAGAAGAAAGTAATTGCCACTCTAAATAAAGAACTAAGTAGCATCTTAAATGTGTACACGTGAATATTACATGTTCAACTTCATCTTTACACCAAATAGGAGTGCATCCATACAAAAAATACTCTGCTCTCGTATGTGAAACATATATATTGTAGAGTGGGTTATACTTTAAATGAAATAATTTTATAGAGACATTCAGAAGGCACCAAGGAGACAGTAGAAATAATTGTTTTAGTATAATTTAAAATGTAAATGTCATGTAATATGTAATTTAAATGTAAATCTGCACCTTAAACCTTCAATCCATCAATGTAAATCTCCATTTAAGAAACAAAATTTCCATGTGATCATGTTAATTCCTCCTTCTATAATAATTATAGAATGAGAAACGTATAACCTTCCATTAAAAAGCTGGTAACTAACTATCTTCATAACAGACTGAGCTGGAAAACTATTTAAAAAAACAGTTACTAATAAAAATAGATTTAAAGATGCAAATGGTTTATTCACATAATAACTAAGCAACACCCCCCCCCCATATTTCACACTACATTAAAAACAAAACCAAACCCCATGATGAACCCCCACAGCAAAATTTGTATGTTCATGCCTTTTGGGCCTGTAACAGAGTTTCCATCCATTTTGGGATAATATGATCAATTCCTTCCCATGCACCCTGCAATTCATAAACGCATGCTGGAGTAGGAAGAATGCCAATGCTGTGTCCCTTAAAACAAGAAAGCAAGACTCTGACACTCCTTGGTTTAAATTAGACAAAGAAARAAGGTAAAAAAAGCTAACTGCATAAGCCCATAAGGTCATGCAGAATGTAGCGTTCTTTAAATGCACTTTAAGAGTCATTTGAGTTCAGGCTTCCTGTATCAGGTTTTTAAATTAGTGTTACTTTGGTTTGAGAGTATAATCCAAAACTCTCTGATATCTGTGGGAGACTTTCCACTGACTCAGGACTGGATATACTATTTTGTTTCCTATAGACAAATAAGAAAATACATCTCATCTGCCAAAGGTAACAAAAATATCATGAGAAATCTCCTTTCTTTTAAAAANAAAAAAAAAAAAAAAAAAAAAAAGAATCTGCAACCAGAGAGGAAAATAAATATCAAAAAAAGAGAAAAAAAAGAATGATTTATCAGAGACTAAAATCTTTTGAAAATAATACTTGCTGTATATACAAATGTAGAAGTAAATATACCAGAGCTCTTTGTGTATGGGTAGCAAAACAAATACAGTGATCAAAATCTCTTGGATGCAATCAAATAGCTTTCCTACCCTTTTGCACACTGAATTCCAATAAAAAGCAAGACTAATTTTGAAAATATTGCCAATGCATTTAAAAGTCCATGTCAAAACTTTGTGTTCACCAACTCAGTACTTCCTGAACTGAAACAAGTAGCTGTCCATCTAAAACACTGTAAATACTTGTAACTTCTTTATGGTTATTACACCTTGCAGATGAAAATGTAAATTAATTCTTCTACATCTTTATCTTCTGGCCACAACAAAGTCTTTTCTATCACTTACCCTATGGCGATTCTGTAAGACCAGTTACTGTGAGCAATGTATTAGAAAGAATAATACAACTCATGTCGAAAAATCAGTATTAAGTGTATCACCTTTACTGAAAACCCAAACTGACCTCTCCCTCTGATGAATTAACTTCAGTGTGAAGCATCTTGGCCTACCATGGTTGTAAAACACAAAAAACGCTATCACGTATTTCTCTAAACTACTCAGTGCCACCGCCTGCCCCCCCCAGCTTTAAAATAAATAGACTTGATGGTGCTGCTTCTTGTTTTCTAGCTCCTGAGATCAACTGTTTCCAGTGTACTTTTCTATTTTTGAAATTACYTAAAACAAGAAAAAATAAAATAGAGGAAAATAAAGAAAACAAGACCAGTTTCAAATAATGCTATTTTTTCTAATTTGGCATTCTAAAAATATTTATGTCTGTAGTTATAAAAGCACATGAACTCTTTTATTATTAAAATTGAAGCTGCCTTCTCCTTCTGGAAATGTCCGCTTACGTTGACAAAAGAATTTCAGGAGCTGAATGAATGCCATCGTAAACATATCTGTATGCAGGTATCTGAATACATGGGCAACATGCTAAGTGTACCTCAGATTTAAAGTGTTGCAAAATATCAGTCAGCAATTCAAACACAATCAATCAAAGGCTATAGAAAATGATGACCTAATTAATATTTAATAAAGATATATTGGTTATTATAATAATAAATTCATTTTTCCTTAGCTCCTCTTCCTTCCCCTTTGCAAAATCTTCAATTGGTATCCAAAGCAATTTACTTTTCTATTTGTGTTCTAACAAGTTTGAAAAGAGCAAATCACTTTGAAACTCCAGAGAGATTGGACAGGAGCTAAATGTTTTCCTTGGCAGATAACAGGATACGACGGTTGAGGTTAATTTAAACCTACGTGTATAAAAATAAATAAGTAGTACATTGCCATCTTAAATCTACAGACTCCTTCCAAAAAGACCGCCTGATTTAAATAAAGAATGCATAAGGTAATGCAACAACTACATACCAAATACGGAATCAACATTTTTTTTATTCATAAAATTCTCATTTGGAGCATCAGTGAGATGAAGCTCCTCGGAGGCCCCCCCGCTTTTTTTTAAAAACAAAACAACAAAACATGATCAATGCTTAGACATGTATTTTGGRGTATCATGCCTGGACAATTTTTAGGAGTTTTGAAAAGTTCTGTGGAAGACCCTGAAAACCACTATAGCAGTCAGATCGTTATTGCAAACTATTATGTATATAGGCTTAATCCAAATCCCATTTGAAGTCGATGGAAAAACCCCCATCGCCTTCAGAGGCCTTTGGATCAGATCCTTTGTTTCCAGAGGTACGGCACAGCAAATTTCAAACGTATGCAAGAGGGAAGAGTGTACAACTACTAAACAACTGGCAACACTAATCTTCTATGAAAAAAGACTGTTTTTACAAAGGGCAACTCAAAAAGATGAGATCTTACATTTGATGGTATATATTTTTAAAAGACAGGCTGCAAAGGGCCTGATTCTGGGCATTTTATTCCTGCATATCCACCTACGAATCAAGGCATCTTAAACAGAATTATGTTCTATTTTGGATCGTAAGTCAAATTTTAATGAAATCCTACTAGTACTGGGGTCACTAGGAGATTTAAAATATTCTACATGAGTGCGGGAATAGCTGTGGACAAAGTTCTGCATCATTCCTCGGAAAATCACAAATTGGTTTGCTCGCTAGTGAGAAGTTATAGGCCAGATTTATCAGCGATTCCACAAATGTGCATACATACTACGTTAGTGAGTATCTGGGTAGAGAGGGATTGCTCCAAAGCCCATCAAACTCAACAAAATTCATCCTATCGTGGATCAGGCACGGAGTCAAATGCATAAACAAGTACAGATTTGCACAGCCAGTACAGTTTACAGTAGTATAAACTCAGGACTTGCAAAAGTGCGTGTGCACTTGAAAACATCTACCCCGCCATTTTATATCTACTGGGATCACTCTACTTATGAATGTCTATTGTGCTGGCTACAGGGATTTCAACTTTTTGTCTTCTGGCTGCAATCGTAAGTCTAGCTAGCTGCATGCATACTGAATAAATGAATACTTATCTTTGCAAAAATCAAATGCCTTGTACAAGCATGCACGCTGTATGAACACGTATGTAGCTATGAAGAAACATGTTCTACAGTATGTCGCCTTTGAGAAACAAAGACATGCAATCATATTTCTAAATGATTTTCTTTTCTTCTSAGACAGGTACAGGCACCATAAATCAAAATTAAAACTGTATGGCAGTATTGCTTTGTTACATATATTAGACCTCCACGACAACCACCATTGCGGGGGGAGAAGGAGGGAGGGCTGATTACCTGCACCTGCTTCAAGCTGAGAGCGACTGATGCAGTTAGTAGGAAAAATGCCTAATTAGAGCGCATTTCCATTTTCGTGAGGGAAGGTGTCACGACCACAGGCCTGCCCATGCCCTGAGCACCCAGGTGCACAGGAGACTTGGAACGCTGCCGTATGAGGTAGAAGGCCCTGCCGAGGTTTATCACGCCACAGGAATATGTGGCACATGGAYGAAGGCCGATTACAGTGAAACCATTCTGCCTGCAAGGGAGCTGCTGAAACACTGAATGGATGTGAATTACACCCCCCTCCCCCCCCCAAAAAAAAGTATTTATTTTTCAAAAGAAATCTGGATGAAACAAAGACATTTCTTCCACTCCTCGTTTTATTTCTCCTTAGCTGCTACAAAATGTTTATGAATACTTGGCAYGTACTAGGAGAAGGCAGTGCTGTATGTACCAATACAGCCATACAAAACATAATACAGCCTTAGAGTCTTACATTATCTTCTATATTCAACGAAGACGAGAACTCCAGACTGCACCCACGTCTGAAAGTGGTAACTCCTGCTCCGTTCCCTTTCCCTTTCTTCCCTCCACCTCCTCCCTTTCCCCTCTTCTGTTACCCACAGTAAAATCTCCCTTAACCTGATCCAAACCTGGCAGCGTTCATCCAGGCAATATTCCAGTTAATTTCAAAAAGTTTAGCCTGAATAAGGACGCCACACATCCCATTTATTATCTGTGAAAGTAACCGTCACGTCGTAACCCACCTATTTGTGTTAAACGCTGCGGACTGTGCTCCTCCTGTTTCACTGCAAGCTGCCCTCCGCCCTGCACCCAACAGTGCTCTCTGTTGAGCACTCTGTATTACTCACAGGCCCAGGGCATGGGTACCTTTCCCTCGCGTTCCCCGCTTTCCCTGCGCTAGTACCGTTCGGTAAAAGCCATATTTTTAGTTAAGACAGGTGGGAGTTTAAGAACAGACTGTTCATTTATCAGCAACACCTGAAATATCCTTTTGGAGGATAACAATCCATTTGGAGGATGGGGGTGAGGGAGAAAGACGGAGTTTGGAGCAAAACCAGTGTATCTTAGATTATTTTCACTGTGTTTCACTCAATTATTATCTGAAAATATGCAAAACTTCATCCTAGCCAGCTCTAAAAAAACCCTTTTAACTAAGCAAAGTATTGTCTATGCTTTTAATTTTTCATTCCATGCACCAAACGTTTTGTACGAAAATCTTGGCAGTCCAACACAAAACACTTACAAAATGTAAATGCTCTAGCTCTTGTGCRTAATTCCTGAAGGCTGAATATTTCTATCAGCATTTATATTTCAAGTTACAGACTAAAAATAATTTTAAATTTAAAACCTGGAATTCACCGATCTAATGAACACGTTTTAATCCTTCTTCAATTAACATACACGTGATCTTTATGCACTGCTATGTTCATTTTCAGCATGCTTATAGAAATCCTCACTGTGAAATAAACCAGTAATAAGGCAATTCTGCTTCTTTTACTTTCACAGCGATCATTTCTAGCAAGCCACCACAAAATAATGAACTAATACACGAGAAGCAATTTTATATTCCTTTAAGTGCTAGTCCTCAGCAACAAAACAACCCCAACAAGTATTACAACCCAAGAAAAAGAAATCCTCTTTAGATAAACAGCAATATTAGGAGCAATATCATTGAGCACTCTGAAAATTCKCAGTGAGGAGTGTTTAGCAGTTTGTGATTTTATAGCAACGACTACAGGTTAAAACCCTCAACTAGTATTTTATTTGCATTGTACTGTGCAGCTACTACAGGCCTCTAAAAAGTACTCTGAAGAAATTCATTTTAGCTATCACCAAGCCATACGTTCCTAAATTCCTTCCTTAATCTACACAGTTCACTGAAACATTCTCTACTTACTTTGAGCTTGATCGGCCAATAAATACCGCTTTACTACTTAAAGTTATGAGTTGTTTTTCAGTTTATGTTGCCATAAAACAGTTCAAATGCAATGCCAATACAGAGATGGTTTTGATACAATGCTGCCAATAKGCTGAATTAAAACTGGTTTTGTACAAATCACTAGGTATTTTCTAATTTTTGTGGAGRAAAAAAACCCCAAACTTACTTGGATTTGTTTTGTTATTTACTTTAATTACTGGATATAAATAAAATTAAAGGGAAAAGATAACAATATTTTACATAGGCATCCCATCTTTTCAGTGTAGAGGAAAGCATTTTGTTTTACAAATGTATCTGAAAGGGCTAGTTTTCTCACAAAGTGTCTTTAAAATATACTTATTTCCAAATACTTTAATTTGCACATGCACTTGTCTATATCAAGAATAGAAAGTATTATAATAGGTCTGGCAATTTCATAGTAGTAGTAAACCTTAAGTGTATAACCGTCTGCCAAATTGTGCCTAACTCAGTACATCCATATCCACATGCTACTTTGATCTATAAAAGGCATTACTCTAATATTTAAGTATTATACTTAAAATAAATTCCTTCATTAACACCCGAAGAGCAAGAGAAAGAGAGTGGGAGTGTGCATGAGCATGTGCCCGTGCRCGCACGTAAAAGATAAAGGAGAAAATACAGTTACGGCACTTATGGACCTTTAAAGGCCATCAAAAATAGTGTTTTAAAAATATGTGATAAAAATAATTACAAACTACTCATGAACAATTCCAGGTATTATAAAATTTAAATACAAACCCTGAAAATATTTATGTCCAAATTCACGTTGCTAAGACAATCAGGAAACGTAATTGTAATGAGATACAATTACTGAAGATCATCACACAGTTACCTTAAAAAATACTAGTTGAGAAATGCGAACGCGTACCCTTGTGTATACACACACAAATGGCATAAAACCCTACGTACTTGCTAGCAGCTGTGCTAGAACTGCTCTGCACGTGGATATTTAATAACGTTTCAAATATACTGAAATATTAAATAAATATAAAGTTGCACCGCCCAACTTTGTTTGTTTCTTTTCTTGAGCTTCCTTTTTTTTTTTTTTTTTTTAAAAAGGAGGGGGGGAGATGCCATTCAAGAAAGAAGCTATATTGTAATCAATGAAGGCAAGACTGGCACAAGTCCTAGAACATTTGCATTCAGAAATAAAAGCTGTGATCGACCTTTGTCTGCTAAGAAAATGAAGCTTGCTGGTTTTAAACAGACTAGCGAAGGGAGGGGCAGACTCGATAGAGAGGGAGAAAAGAACGTAAAAAATAGCAACAATAGCAAATATTAGTATATCACATCCCTAATAGCCAGCGAGCGATCATCCTGAATGAGCCTMAACCTCGCCGGGCGGATAACGTACTACTGGTTAATAATAAATTAATAGGCAGACGCGAGCCAATTTGCCGATACCCACGCAGTTTCTGAAACTTAATTCTCCTACTTGGTAATCGCTCGCCGCTCACGCCATCGTAGCGGTCCACAAACACGAAATGCTGGTGCACGTCAAGGGGGGAGCAGGGAAGCGGTGGGAAAGCAGCTTACCCTGCGCAGGGTGGGAAGCCAGCCTCGGGGAGCCGCCGGTGGTGGTGGTGGTGGTGGCGGTGGTGGTGTTCACCTTGCAGCTCTGCAGTCTCCTGGAAAAGCAGGCAGAAGGCACTGAGCGAGCTCTGTGGCATTTCTCGCCCTTGCAAGTGCATGCAGGCCTGGGAGAGGAGGGGAAGGCGGTCCTTACCTAGCAACCGGCGCCGGCTTCTCCGCCGCCCGCTCCCCTGCCACAACTGCCCCCGGCTGCCAGCGCCCGGCAGCAACAATGGGCGGCTGCGAGGGGTGGCATGAAAGGGAGGGAAGGGAAGGGAAGGGAGAAGTGAGGGGAGGGAGGGAGAGAGAGAGGGAGGGAGGGAAGGGAGAGAGAGAGAGAGAGAGACGGAGGGAGAGAGGAGGGGAGGGGAAAAAGAGAAGCGTGTTAAGCTTGTCTGGTAGTTAACAAGTCTTGAATGAAGAATGTTAGCAAACAGACAAACAGCATGTCTGATGCATGCTAATAGTCCTGGCTTCACCACTGACACTATGAATAATTCAGTAGAAAGGAGGGAAAAGAAGAAAAAAAAAAAAAAGAAAAAGAAAAAAGGCACCCTCCACCCTCCCTTCACGCTTTCAAACGTCTGCAGAGAAGATGAGAATAAAAACTATGCCGCAACTTTCTCCTTTCCACCCATCGCTAAGAAAATATTCGGCAAAAAGGCCAGTTAGGCACCATCACTTTCACCAGTGCTGCCTCTCGGAGATTTTCGATTCCTATTTTTGTTGGCTATTAATGTCCCCCCCCCTCCCTCTTTACCGCCTATTTTACTTCTTTTGTCTAGGAGCTGGCACCTGTCCCAGAGACGGCATTTTACTGCACATCCCCTTTTCCCTCCTCAGCAGAGAAAGAGGGGGGAGAGGTTTGCAAGGACGAAGAGCCTGTGCACCCCCTACCCCACCCCCCCCCCCCCCCCCCCCCCCCCCCAATATTTCCATTTCAGCCATGGTCAAATTACAAGGGGTTTGGAGGGATATCATCCGCCCTATTTCACATGGCGCAGATACCTAAAGCCATTAAAAATATATTTCTGTTAAAGAGAAAGAGAAAGCCAACGAGAGCGAGAGTCTTGTTCCATAAGCAGCACTGTGCACTGATACTCGGGGGAGAAAAATCACAAATAAAAGCCTTCATTCTCACAGCATAGGAACTAGCAAAGCCCGATTCATTGCCCAGTCAAAGAAATCAATTTCTTTAACGGAAGGAAAAGAGAGAGAGGAGAGAGAGAGAAAAGGATCAGCGGAGGGGAAAATACTTGGAGCTTTAACCTCCACACTGCGATATACAGTACAGCCGAGCACAGCGCAGGAGAGACGGAAAACGAGCCCCGTTCTTAAACGGTGGAAGAGGAGGGTTAAATAAAGCAGAGGAAAAAGAAGATCCTATTTGCAGCATTTTTAAAAGTTCTGCTCTGGCAAAGGCCGTCTGAAGGGGAGGCCCTTGCAGCAGGAATGCGAGCAGCAGCAGCAGCAGCAGCAGCAACCTTTTTTTCAGAGTCCAGCCTCCCCCTTGTGAGCGACTGGAGCAATCTGGCTAAGGAAGAGGAGGAGGAGGAGGAGGAGGAGGAGGAGGACGTGAGCTAGCGAAACGCAGAGGGCTAGAGCTGATGATGAAAGAGAGGCACGGCCCTGCGTGAGCAGGCTCGTTTTCATCATACGCAGACAGAGACACGGAGAGACACGCACCCCGCGCACCGCAATGAATCAAGCGCCCTGACACGCAGCGACACCCGCTCCGGGCCCCCCCCGCCGCCGCCGCCGCCCCCCGGCCCGGCCCGGCCCGGCCCGGCATCCCGCGGTGGGGATGGGGACGGCCCTGCCGGGGGGGTGGGGGGGGGGACCCGGAGAGAAAAAGAGCAACTGGGAGGAAAGGCGCTGCGCTGGAATGTAAATGCACCCACGCTATGGCAATATGCTTGACAGTGCAGTGCGGCTAATGAAGATTTTAATTGGGGGGGAGAGGGGGAGGGGAGGTCCTACGGAAATATCTTCCGGGATTAAAGCGGAGAGAAGAGGGCTCCTCTTTATATTTACACATACCTAGACGTCTCTCTGTAGCAAAGCAGTCCGCAAGGACCGCGGAACTGCAGCACACACACAMAAAAAAAAACCCCAAACCCACAGAGCTGAAAATGGGTATTTGAAAAAGTAAATACTCCATGTGACAAAAAAACTTTGTGATTTTGTTTTCTCATGCCCTTACTTCTAAACCAGCTGCACAGCCAAGCTCAGGCTGCTTGGCCCTTATAACTATCTTGGCACCGAGTCAAAAGCTGATAAGCATTTGGGCGAGACAGCTCAACTGCTGTGCTGGAAGAGAAACAGCTGCCATGATTGCTGTTTGATTGAGAGCGCTTACACACACTCACCAAAAAACATATCGGACTGCAAAGACGGGCCACAAATGCCTGAGGATTCAGCTTCAGAGGATCAACACACATTTCCTTTAAAAAAAAAAAAAAAAAGTTTTATATAGTTTCTCCTCCGTTCCCCCTCCCCTTTTTAAAGAAAACGTACTGCGTCGACTTGCTTTTCTTCTTCCCATCCCCCCTCCATAACCTCAAGCAAACTCAAGGAATTGTGCCAAAAGTCCCGTTGCTAGTTACCAAGTGCATTTTTTTAAACGTCCCTTTGATACTTCTTTCCCTCGTGCTTGCCATGGAATATGCAAGTAAGATAATCTTTCCATTACTTACAAGAAATAATTAAAAAAGAAAAAGAACTTCTAGCTCAACGTTCCTTTCTCTTTTTCTCTCTTAAGGGGCAAAAGGAGGGAAACGAGGGGGAGAAGGATATTTTTTCTCTTTGCCGAGTCCAACATTTGGCTTTTTCCATTTGTGGCAGATCACTGTAACGCTATTGTAAAACAACTTCCTGCCCCTTTTGGCTCACGTTCCAGAAGCTGCTAGGCTAAGTTCATAGCACAAACTTTTTTCCCCCCTTGCCGAAGAAGAGAGACAAAAAAAAATTTCCTGCAAATTATTTTCCCCCTTCTCTGGCTAATGGACTCACAAGGTGAATTTATTGCAGCTCTTTAAGAATGTTACACAAGAGACGTCGGCATCCCAGCTGGATAATTCATAAGCTGAAAAGGTGGGGTCATTATAAATATATGTCTGTCTGTGTCTGTGTGTGTGTGCATTTTAATTTTGTAATTTTGAATTGTAAGTCTTAATACCATCAGGTGGATAATGAGCTAAGCTGCTTCATCTGTCGTACTAATTTGTGTATCTATCATAGCACAGATCATTGGCTTAGTATATACAGCCTCCTACTTTCCAATTGCTTTTGTACTCCGAGGTGACCTGCATCTCTCCCATCTTCCTCCCCTCCTCTAAACGCTCAGCCTAACGAAAATACCCACCGAAAGCTTCTAAACCCTCCCTGCTAGAAACTGGAGATGTTGCAGTCTCCCTGCTATAAGCCAAAAAGGAAAAAATAAGGCCTCCACAACTTGCTCTCTCACGATCTCCCTCTCCCTCTCCCTCTCTCTCTCTCCCTCTGTTTCTCTCATAGCAACAGCATTTCTTGGTACGCCTGCTTTGGCATACATCAGCATTTCTACCCGTCCAAGTGTCCTTTTGCGTCACATCTCGCCATTTCACTCAACCAATGAAATCTCCTTGTTGCAATAAAAATATATATACTTTTTCTGTTATTGGTATATTCAAAAAAATTTTTTACGTGCTTTCCTAACAAAAAACGTTGTCAAGCATTTGATTTGCCCTACATGGGGGAGGAAGGAGACTGTACAGGATTCAACCTTGAAGAGTCGTCTTTGTGGAAAATATGTTACCATAAGAAAAAAGGGATTACATGGTTACTTAAGGAAAGTCATAGTTGTCCCTCTCATTTAATATTTAGTTTGCTTATGCTATCATTGCCTTCCTGACGTACTTTTAAAACAACYAGGCAGTTTCAACTAGTCGGAAAAGGCAATACCACGTGTTTCTAAGACTTTGTAAAATATTTCTCAGGAAAAAAAGATATTAATTGATATTTTATTCCTCTAAATATTGATCATGAGGTGATAGAAAAAAATGCAGTGGAAAAAGAAAACCGGTAGATGTGAGTTTCTCTCCCTTGCAACTCTCAGATCCCATCCAAAGAGGCTGCTCTCCAACCTTCTGCTTAAAAACGCACTGTCCTGCAAAATGGAGCAGAGGTCTTTACAGTCACAGGTTTTTTCCAACATGCGTTTCCTTCTTACATAAACCCACACGATTTTTAGAAATGCAGTATTTAAATGATCAGCTGTGGTAATGATAGTGGCAAAGACTTAATGCTATTTACAATATATTACAGCTTGTAATACAGCCATTCCAAGAGCTGTACGTACTCTGCCTAACTGGTAAGACTGGCAAAAGCAAGCACTGCTAAGAACAGTAGAATCTGTATYTGACGGAAAACACTTTCTGCCTATACATCATCAAGTATATGAAAACCCAYCTCATTGTTTTCAGGCCTGACTTTAATCCCATTCGCTCTATTAAAATGCCCAATATTAGCCAAGCCTAGGAAGCCTAGGGTGGCACGTGTGGGTTTCTCGGGACTGGCTGGCTGTGCCACATCTTGAACGACTACTGCAGTGGCATATTTAAGGAACCCCTGTTATACATTTTTATCCAGCCTCAAATCTCAAGAAAATGTTCAACCACTGGCATTCTGAGGAGAATAAACATTTCTTTTGTAAGCCAAATATATGTTTTATGGTTTACCCTTACCAACTCTTTTTTTTTTTTAATGGTGTGAAACCACAAAATATTTTTAATATTTATTTTTAGGGAATGATAGTAAAAAGCATACTAGAGATTATCAGGACATAGCTGACAAGATATTTAAACAGTAACTTTCCCACAAAGTTTTATTTCGGTAAAATGACACCTAGTAATTCTGACCTCTTTTAATAACTTTGGTATCTACTGCATASAGACCGTGGATGCAGAGGATGCGTATGCATAAATTCTGGGTGGTTAAAAAGTAAAAGTAGGCAAGATTTCTGGATAACAGACTTAGCAGCAGACAGCCACAATGTCCAGCTAAAACTCTTATCGTTTTTGTTYAAAAATAATGGCATGACGTCCATGATAGTATTTATTTTAACAGAACACGCACAGATGAGAATGTTAACCCTACATGGAAAAAAAGAGATTATACGCGATAGTGCATTCAACAACTTTTAATGCCAATGTAATATAAAAGACAGACTGTGTTTTAGGGAAGGATCAGACTCAAGTATAGGAATAGCTTGGTTGATAGTGGTTTACTTGCATTTAATAGGTTTTCTGAATGACTTTCCCCCTTTTTTCTCAGACACTATTTTTAGCTCCTTAATTTATTTTTGTGCTTTCTATATAAAAATACAGATGTTTTTGTTCTTTACTCTCCATACCAATCCCTTCCTTTCTCACTTTTTGTATAAATGTGAAAAGAGCTGATTTTTCCTGTCTCCTAAGGGGGATAATTCTGGTGCATTTGGAGGGTTAAAAGTGCATCACCTTTACACAACTATGGCTCAGATTCATTCACTGAAAGTTATCCTTCTTCAAGGAGATATATAAATGCATTATATCTGTCACCATAGTTGTAAAACAAGACCGAAAGTCATTTAACTTYAGGTTACCGCAGTACTAAAAAATAAGGATTCAGGAAAGAGGAAAACAATTAAGTCCAACTTGTAAGCTTCAGTTAATAGAAATGGAATTCCGAAAAGGGAAGTGGAGGAATTATTTTAAGATTCATCATGCCTGAATAAATTCAGATTATGTAAACAGTAATAAGCCAGTATTTCACACCACATTACATAAATTCATAACCTTTCTTTTTCCCCTTATCACAAGTTCTGTCTATTGGAAACTTATTATAGATACTCCTGCTATACACTAATTCATTTGCTTGTATTTTAACTCAGAGCGGTATCTTGTTCTTTCCTCTCAGTTTTATGTGATACAGACACACCAACACTAAAGTCAGCTCTAAAGAGATTCGTGATTTTTTTCTTTCTAAGAAAATTTTCAATATGGGGTGGTTTCTAATCCAACAACCTCCAGAAATGTTTAACAAAAAATGATTGGGTACATGATTATTTAAAAAATAATCCAATCAAACATATTTCTTTTTTAGGATTAAGCTATCTAGAAAAGTGTAAATTCACATTTTTGGATTTTTTTAATCATATCATTAAAATAATTCCAGTACCTGTTACAAAAAACATCACCAAGAATAGCTTTACTTAATATTTAGAGAGCTTTTCTTTTTAAAGACACTCTCCAGGGATTAAAAATAACAATAATAATAATAAAAAAATATATATAAAACCCAAACAGTCTCGTCCATCGTTCCCTAAAGGGGACTGAAGGTGCTCTGTGGGATTATAGCTGGTGTACTCTTCACAGAAAGGACAGTAATTACACACCGTACAGGTTACTTGGGAAAGTTCTATTCTACTGTTGAATAATTCGCATTAATTGCAATGGATCAGTGGTGTATTAAATTATGGGGGAAAAACATTTAAATACCAAATAAAGACAATTTTGAAGTAAGTGATTCCAAACTGTAAAGGCAAGCTAAACAGGGATATATTTCCACATTCTTCCCTTCAAAACATAATGAAGCATTTTGCAAAAACACTTCCTTCAGTACGCTGCATTTTAACAGTAATGTTTTATAGCAAACTTGGCATTAAACTGGTATCAACACAAATGAAACTCTGGCAGTACGACAAGTGTTTTGTTTTTTAATTTTTTTTTTTTCTAAAGAAAGGAGGCATTAAACAGTGCATTGCATTAGCAGTTTCTTAAAGGGTGTTACCGACACAATTTTGTTTATCTTGCAACTATTTTTTTTCTTTTTTACTGTACAGAGCTTACGCTTGAAACTGATGGTATTAATATTTTGCTTATATACCATGCTTACTGATGAAAATTTCCATCAGCAGCTGCAAATCAAAGCCCAASAGAAGATTTTATTTACTGGCTTCTACTTATTTACCATAAATATGCTACGAAGCTCCTGGAGGCTAACTGAACTGCAAACACGTATTTGCGAAGGAGGTGCAAGCTGGAACCTAAGCCGTGGCAAAGCCACGTCTAGTGTTATGGCCAGATAAGAGGCAAGCCCCTCAGCTGTAAAACACCACGATTTTATTTTACTGAAAACGTAACTAAACTTTACAGTACAGCCGGTTTCCCCTGGCACTGTTAAGTCATGCTCTGACAGACTGTAATTTATTCTTCACGCTGAGAGCAGACAATACAGCTCCACACGCTGGATCAGTCTCCTGCTCTCTCCTGCTAGCCCACGCCACGCCGCTCCCCACGCCCGCCCCGGCCCGGCCCGGCCCGGCCCGCCGCCCGACACAGGTGCCGCCGCCCCGGGCCCGGCCCCGGCCCCGCTCCCAGCAGCCGGAGGTGAGCGGCTGCCCCGCCGGCCTCAGCCCTCCCTACCCGGGCCAGCACCTTTCCAGCCCCCGGCTGGAGCAGCGGCCGGCCCGCGGGGCGGCCGGGAGCGGGCACCCCCCTTCCCCAGGCAGGGGCTGCGGCTTCCCGCCGCCGCCGCCCCGCCACCTCCGCCGGGGCACGCCGGCCGGCACCGCCCGGGAAAGGCTGTGCCCCACAGGCGACGTCTACAAGCTCAAATACTACGAGACCTTTACCCTCCGGTATTTCTGTACCTCCAGCAGTGACTGACATCCCTGCTTCTCCTGCTGGAAATACCCTGTCCTGGCAGCACTCTTCTCCTGGGATCACCAGGAGCCCAGGGTTAAAACAAGCTATTTTTAGCTTGTTTTAAAACACATTAAAACACATTAGCTTAGATTTTAAAACACAGCCCTCCGTTTATTTAAATGGACACGTCTGCTTAAAAGTGGATGCCCTGCAGAAATAACTACTGGAGGGAAAAAAAAAGTGAGAGAATTT
>JASVER010000076.1:4496167-4527281 GCA_030449065.1 Oceanodroma leucorhoa
TAAAAAAAGAAAATGTTAATTTTTAGAGAATGATAAGCTGCAAAAAGTAAGCAAATGTACATGATGAAATCTGTAATGAAAACTTAAAATTTGAAAACTTAAAATTTCTTAGGTCTAAAAGGGGACTAAAATACCTTTCTATTGTAAATTACTTAAAGGCTTTTAAACCAGTCAAGAGTTGTCCAGTTACCAAGTTCTGTGATATGAAGAGCATCTATTTTTTAATTACAACAGAGTGCTACAATCCTGAACAAAGTGAATTGCAAAGGGAACAAAAATACATACAACAGAAATTCCYTAGTGTTTTTTTGGTGAAATGTTAGTAAGGATGAAAAATCTACATAAATTGTAAGAAAATAAAAAGGGATCTCCATTATGGCAACAYATTCATAGCATAGTTGCAATTATTTAGCACACACAGAGATACTTAATCCAAAATGGTTGCAGATACAGAATTCATAGGGACACGRTCTGTTTGTGAGCTGAATATTAGTGTCGTATCTATTTTATATAGCCTTCAGTTTTACAGTTCAAATTAATATTTCTCTTYAGTCCATTAAAACTAAATTATATGGTACATAAGGTGCATCTTAGATTGATCTGTCTAGCTTGGCTATCTAAAATATCACTGAAATGTCACACTGTAACAGAGTATATTGGCACTGGTAAATTTAAATCCCTCTTCTTGAAAAAAAAAAAAATTCCTAACATGAACAATATTGACACATTATTGTTATTATCATAAAATATAATGTCGAGAGAATAATGAACCTACTGCAAGTATTCATGTATTTATCTGGACAGATAATACAGGCTTCTASATTCTTTATATCAGTTGCCGGTATAAATTAGAGCTGTGAAAAAAGAACACCATCCAATACTTCATAGTATTGGAACACCATTCAATACTTCATAGAATTTTGTTCCATGAACTGTCTTCCTGGGAATCGCTTGGGTTTTTTCTTTCTGTCTGTCATGTCATACTTACTAAAGTTGTCACACTTGCATTATTAATTTCTTACATTTTGAAGGTATGCCTAAATTTACATATTCAGCTTTAACAGTATTCTGCTACTTTTCAGTTTTAGTAAACAAAATGTCACACACACACACACACGTGATTCCGTATTTCCTTTGTCCAGGAAGATGTATTCCCACAGAGATACGTTTAAGCATTCCGTGATCTATACGCACACGTTTCACATTTGACAAAAATGACAGAATACACAGAAAGGATGTTTGAAGGGACAACTGCCTCACTCCCGAAGACAGGCTGTGGACACAGCATTAGGTAGGGTGCACCAGCAGAAGTTCAAACTCGCCCCACTACCAGCAGCTGCAGTGGTGGAGTCACGGCTCTGGGACCCCAAAGCAGATGCAGCAGCAGCAAGGCCTCAACTCAGAGCATCCCGCTTCGAAAGGAACCGTTTCTGTTCATATAGAAAGAAGAGACCTTTACATTATATTACCTTCACATTACAKGGCATGTAAAAGGGCTTTTAAAAAAGAGAGGGTCATCTCGATGTTACCAGCAAACCAGAAGTTTACTGCAAAAAATSTTTTTTTATAATTTCTCATTTTGCTTTTTAAAAGATTAATCAGCATCTATGCAGATTAAATATATGCCATAATTTAATAAAGGGTTGTTTTAATGAAGTTTATTGCAACCTGACAAAACCAATACAAACACTCTTATAAGGAAAACATTMAATGGAGTTTTTACTATGCTATCTACACTAATAAAGTACAATATGAACGATAACACTGGCATCACCAAAAAAAAGGGGGGAGGGAAGAATTGTAAAAAGCTGCTTCCAGACTTATTCAATGAACTATGTTTTTCAGTTGTTTAAAAACACTTCCTTTTCAGAATACTGAAAATTCCCAGGGGATATCAGTGACTAATCCATGGAAATTTCAGGTTTCAAATTTAACCATTTTTTCCTAGGGCACAAATGCATTTTACTGGYGATTTTAGATGGATGATAGAAGCATTGAAATGTTAGAAGGTCAACTCTTAAATTTATATTTCCAGAAAATGTTATCAACAGAAGTGTAATGCAATGAATTTTTCCTGGTCCACCAAAAATTTCAAGAAAACTGCACAGTGTTTTTTCTAGTGCAAACGAGTAACTTAATAAGAACATTGTGCGGGGGCTGGGGGGGAGGGACAAAGAGACTTTTTGCCTCTTGGCAACAGGACAGTGAGACTTGGTTCAAAATAGAGAACTCTCCCTGACTCAATTAGAAATACATCTGCTTTTCAAAAACTTTTGAAGCCAAATACCAAAATCAAAGTTGTCATCTAAAGCCCATATTACTCCCGTCATTTATTTGTAAGAAAATTAAACAATTCCCCCTTCCCCCAACAACWGTTTTAACAAAATCACATACTTTATCTTTTCTGCATGTGTGTGCCCACACACCTACATGTGTGCTGTGTGCAATATGGTAGACCTATACATGAGATAGGTATGTATGTGTATGTGTGCATTTACGGTCTCACGTTACAACAGCCCAGAAGGTATGAATACTAGAGTAAGACTGTAAATTAATATTCAGTATGAATACTATTAGAGTAAGACTGTAAATTAATATTCAGTTTACATAATACTGCTCAATAGAAATCACAATATTTTAATAACGCAGCCTAGAGATTACTAACAAAGGGTTGCATTTGAATTATAACATGAAAATCATAGAAGACATGGTTCAGGACTAATTTATTGTTTTCTGGTTATACAAATAAACACGTCATTTAAAAAATGTTAATTTATCTAAAATATAGCGTAAGAACTATACAAAAGAAGTTGATCATAACAGCACTACATCAGCAGTAATTTTATCCCTTCAACATTACCGTAACAACTCACCACTGCGTTCAGAGAACACGTACAACTAACTGCTCCGTGACTACCTGAACGTAAGACCTCGTTCCTGTACTAGACCTGAAATTAGGGAGACTGACATAAAGATTAGGGAGACTGACATAAAGATCAGGGATTTCGTCTAATAGAGCACTGCGCACACAGACCAAAATGCTGTTCCAGCACTCAGCTGGCAGTGCTCGGAGTTTTCAGCACAGAGGGGAAAGCAAAACAGACACTTAAGATTCATTGTGGGGACTTGCAAAACACAATTTTGCTTTAATACTGTACTTACACACATGCTCGTATAGCAAATGGGTATCCTGTACATACAGGGGAAGATTTTTATAGGAATATCAGATTTACTGTATTTCAGCTTTTACTGGACAGTTAATGGTCAAAACCTTACTCAGTTTAAGAAATTTATTGGAGATCTATGGGAAAAGGCCATTTTGTGCTGGAACTACTATGTTATTCCAGCTTTCGTCTTTGCCTTTCCTTAACAGAAAACGCCATTTTGAGGCTGTCATGCATTTTTCTTTCCAAAGTGGATAATGCCAGTGGAAAACATAAGGATGGTATCCTTGTACCGCAGAAAAATACAGCAATGCAGTTTCACAGCGAAGTAGCATTTTTATTTTTACAGGTGCAACTGAAGTCTGTCTTGTATTTTCTACTCACCCTAACATTAATTTAAAAACCACATACACATAAATATATGATACGCAGCTACCTGTATCCATGTAGCATTTTGAAACTTTCACAGATTTCTTTTTATTCAAGTATTCAATGGAAAGAGGCAGAAGAAGATATTTTACCAGAAGACAAATCAGGCAAATATGCATTTACTTCAAATGAATTTTGCTGAGTTACACTGGGCCTAAATACATATCCAGCAGCCTGGTGTTCAGAAAAATGTTTGTCTTCAAAAAGTAAAGAATAGACTCAGTAATTTCCATAGTACATCTGAAGCCTGACTAAACCCATGTTCTATAAGACTATTTTTTAATTTTTCATTTTTTTCCTCTCCTTAGATAAACTGATATACCGCAAATCATTGTCCAAAGGATCAAGGAAATCAACGGGGCAACAGAAATGGCTTAATATTAAAAGCGGAATAGACAGGTGTACAACAGTTGCTTAACAGAGGCGGCTGTTAAATATGCATGGTTCTTACTTAGTTTTCACTGCAGGGGTCACATTTGGAAACAATCTTGATAAAGAAAATTTAGAAAAATAACACAGGAGTTCATATTTCTAATTTCAGTAACATCTTTGTCTAGGAAATGAGAAAAGTCTTAACCACCATTAAGCTTTACCAGGTACACTAGCTGGAGAAATCACTGCCAGAAATAGTAATGTTGAGGAATCAAGTTCACGCAGTAAAATAGACTATTCTCTGCCGATTCTATTAATACAAACTTCACCAGGGGTAAAGCTCTTTTTTAAACAGTAAAACAAAAAAGAAAAAAGAAAAATCCTGAGAGGTTTGAGTCCGGAACATTCAAAGCAAAAAATCTCCAAAAGGCTCCACTCAATAAGAAGCTTTCAGAAAAGGCACTTCTACTATGGTATCTTAGATTATCACATTGCATGTTGAAATATTTAACACACATGGAGAAAAATTAGTTTTCCTTTCAAGCAGGCACTCACTACAGTTATTGTAAGGCTCCGATATCTTTTTGAGGAAAAAGAAATATTTTAAAATTTGAGTATTGGCTGAATATTTTCTAAACTTTTCTTTTTACTCTAAGYAACTATCTGCATTTTAAAATCCTCCTCCAGCTCATTAGCTCCAAACAAAGCACAACCGTATCAATGCTTTAAGGCAAAAAACCCCCAAAAATAAATGCAACTGACATTGCACTGACACTCTCTTTAGTCTTTAAAATCCTGCAGATAACAGAAAAGCAATACTAGTATTGAAGAACACATGGTGAAAGGGTATGGACCTTGAATTTTCATTAGGAAACATACTAATTATAACTAAGTAACACCAGTTAGGAAGATACGTATGCTAACCCGACAATATTTTTTTTGTTAGATAATGGGTATAGTAAATATACCTTCCCCCTCTAGCTTCCATTAAAATCTAAAGCTAGTGGACTTTGGGAATTTCAAGTAACAAATAAAGGACACAGAAGGGTTGGTTTCAGTATTGCTGTAGTCAGCGTCACTTGCTGCTCACGTTCTAACTCTCTGCTGTTCACGTTTGGCTCAGCTTTGAATGCAACTTTTCATTAAAAGGGCACGATGTTTCAGTTGCTTGGCCACTTCTTTTGTTTAAAGAGCTTATTTTGCTGTATTACAGAACGCACTTTTAAATCTTAAGAGCAGATTATTAGAAGTGTTTGTTTAAATAATAAAACTTCAAGAAAACTAAAGGAAAGACGTAACATTTTACTTGAAACGACTGGAATGCAAAAAAAAAATTAAAGTGAGGAAAGAGAAAGAAAGAGAGAAACGGAGAAAATTTTGCTGTCTTACACAAGAGAGAGTTACAGCATTCTATATCAGGCAAATCCGTATTACGGCACATAATCTGAAGGAGAAAAAAAAAAAAGCTTGGAAGTCTGCAACAGTTAAAAAAAGTGACACGCTCTCTTCTCCAGAGAGAAGAGTCTGGTRGGGAAGGCAAATCTGTGTCAGCAAATGCAGCAGCACTACCCCGGGCTCTCCGCCCAGCCCTGCCCCGCGCCTTGGAAGAGCCTCTGGAGAAGGATGCTCTGGGCAAGGCGGAGGGGCTGGGCACCCCCCAGCCCCCGGGCAGGGCCCGGCCACCTCCAGCGGGGTTAAGCCTCCGGCTCCGCAGGGCCGGGCTGAAGGCCAGAGGTGCCCGCAACTGCAGAGTCACGGACTGAGAAGCACCTATTCCGTGGCTTACCGCTTGTTATCGGAGCGGGCTGATTCAGAGTCAGGAGAAGGCGCAACCACCACAGCAGCTCRCGTTTGCAGGATTGTACCCTAAGCCAGCTGTAACATCAGGTAAACCCACCCTGCGCTCCATTATGCCAATACGGTACGGTCTTTCAGGGATTTATAGTGGTATAAAATATGAAAAAAAAAAACCAAAAACCCACTAAAACACCAGCAAGCCCAGAAATACCTAATTCTGAGAGCTAAAATTTACTGTGATAGACACTTTTACCTTGATCCTATTCATGTCAACAGCCACAGAAGCCTCGAAGCTTACTATCGTAGTATTGCTTATTTTTGTGATGGCAACATTATAAGCTCCTCCACACACATCCCTTGTGCCCAGTTTTCACCGTGCTGTGTTTTACACAACTTGGCTGTCATCAACAATTAAGGGTTGTTTTTTTTTTTTTTTATATAGAAGGAAGAAATGTGGAAAAGCAGTATTTTGACTGAAGATACGTGTTTACAGTTCAATTATTTTATGATCTATCATTGTATTTCACAGCTTTTACTGCTGAGCAAAGAACAGCATATAGATGAAAAATAATAAACATCTTCCAGTGAAAGGTGATGGTTTTCTATACACAAGTCTTCCAGATAATTTATTTCAGCTTCCATGTTTACATGTGTTCCCTGGTCACAGCAACTAAAAATGARATGCATCACATTCTGCGACCAGTTACTTCTGAAGCCGAAAAAAAAATAATATTCAGCATCTTTGTATAAAATTAGCGATAAATAGGAGAAAGTCCTAGTTCACTTTGGCTCAGTACCCCATGCTCACCAYGCTCGGCTTCACAGGGCTCTGCGTGCACGCGTGTGTATTTGCACTCGGTGCAACACAAAGAGAACGTTATGAAGAAGGTGATGAATACAATCTGCTGGGACACAGCATCACGCTTCCTCACAGGCTGAGGAACAATGCTTATTTTGAGACCTCAGAGGCCCAAGTTTAATGCTGCAATTGCCATGCGGTTTCTCTCTTCCTTTTAAGAGAAAAATTCTCTAATTTTCACTAGTCTAATGCTTTTTCATTTGGAACAGTCCAGTGRGGGGGAAAAAAAAAAAGTTTAAAGGCTGAAAACAGAGAAATCGCATTACTGGCAGCATGRGGGGAAGACCCAAGCAATATATTTAGTTCAACAAGGGATTAAGCGCCACAGCCATCGGTAAGTAAAGAGCTAATACGTCCTCCTTGAAACAGTTTGACTTTTACTCTCGCCGTGGCTGCTGCACGCTCGGAGGTTCGGGTGAGGCAAACCTGATACTCTGCCATTCTCCGCCAGCACGTGCCTAAATTAGTTCTCCATTTTGTGGTGGCCCTCTGAGAGCAATTCCCATTGAGAAGTGAACAAAGGCCGCGACCCCGGGGTCAGAGTGTAATGCAGGAAGCATGACCTCCCCTTTGTTCCCAACAGCACTGTTTACTCTGCCTAAGTAAAGATCACCAATACATTAACTAAAGAGGATTAAAAAGGTCATATCCCTAGGGATGGAGCTCACGCAAGTGGCAACTCTCTTCAGTCACTAAATCATTTGACTTCCCCCCCTACACCCTCTTCAAAACAGAGACACCTTAAGCTGCCAACGCTCAATGGCGCATTATTTCCAGAGCAAAAGTCCGTACAAACTTCATGTGGTCCTCCTTCCAAAACCAGGTTAATTTCTGCACAGATAGCCAGCGGTTCTGAAGTTATTTTTAAAGTTATAAAAGTATTTTAAGTGAAAACTGTCACCTCAATACAATTTTCTTCTTTTATATCTCCTTTTGAAAAGTTCCAAGTTGATATATCAAGTTGTTTGGGTCTTAAAAWGGTTATTAAAACGGGTAATCTTTTGTAGCTATTACAAATGTGAATCTTAAAATATCCTGTAGTATGTGGATAGGCAGAAAAGTTGCCTGTTGCTGTAGTCAATTGCTCAGTCCAGGGTGGTTCACTTGCAAATAAGAAACCAAGGAAAATAAAGTGAAAATACACTGCCTATGAGAATTCGCRTATGCTGATAGCTAGCCTTAATCAGACTAAATAAGCACTTCTTTTGGCTGTTAAGCTTTCTGTTATCAACTTTTTAATAGTATCTTAGAACATCATTATTAATATGAAATACATTAAAGAGAAGCATCTCCTGAAAYGGCTAAATTAATGCTGCATTGGTAACATACGGGAGGCAATGTGGCCAATTAGGCAGCATGCTGGATTGTCTCCTTTCCATTCTCGCCTCTAATCCACTGGCCTGCTGGATGATCCCAACTTTTGCTTTGTGCCTCGGTTTCCTCATCTGTGGTGATATCACTCACTGGGATGCAGATGTTACCGTCAGTTGTTACGGCCAGGATGGGAGAAAAAGAGCATGTGGAAGGGAGTGGCCTTGACTAAGATATTTTCCCCTCTCTACCCTCAGGCAGAAACACTTCTGATGAAGCTGAACATTGCTAGAGGTTCCAGAAGAAAATAATAGGAATAAGGCCAGGCAGGGGGTCCAAGCTGATCAAAGTCTTTGGCGCAGGCAGCTCAGCACCACAGACAAACCCCACAGGGGCTAAATGCCGTTGAAATCGGCACTAGATCACCCATCATGCTGGCAACTTTGAAAGGAGGACCAGGAGTGCCAGACTCCAAAAMCCAAGGTCCTAGAGCAGCACAGTACAGGAGTTAGCTGCACGGATTGTATGGAGGGAGGGGCGAGAGGGTGTCCTTCAATCCTCAGATACTTTGTGCAAAATGACCATTTTTGAATCCACAATACACGCAGCTTTCTAGTCTCTAGCCAGATGAATTAATGCATAAAGTGTGGCAAGCTGGGCTCTCGTGATAGCCGGCCTGCACGCGCGCTGGCTCGCTCTGCCCCTTCCCGTCTCTCCCGCTAGCCCTGCGTCCTCAAGCATCAGGCAGGACGGGGAAGGAAGATTCTCTGCACTCCTCTTCAGGACATTTGAGAAGTCACTTTCCCTGTTTGCAGGCTTCTTCACAGCAGGAACCCATGCGTTTCCAATTTTTTTAAAAGGATCTGAACAGATAAATGAAATCAAGAATCCAATAAAAATAACATTACGTTTGCCTTATTATGTTCTCTCTGTTTGTGGAAAGAATCACTTCCTTCTTCACCCACCACTGCTGTTCCTTGCTCCTATGGCTTCTGATCTTGCCTCACCCCAGTAGGAAGAGAGGGAAACTTACTGTCACCAGGAAAACCAAAAGGCGAAAGAATTCTTAGCGTACACATCCCACTGGGGAGCACAGGGTTTAGCCCAGATGGCTCACAACAGATTCCAACATGGCCAAGCGTAAAGAAGACRCTTCCAAACCATGCGTTTGCACCACGATGGGCAGTATTCCCRCTGCAGTGGGTGAAAGACTGGCACTCAGTAAAACTCTCTTCTACATTTTCTCACCTGTCCACTTCCGTGCCTGGAACGATCAAATCTAATAATACTGTTTCCAGTTCCCCGAAATCTAATATAAAAGTATTGGGCTTTTTATTATATACCAGGAGTCAAAGAAAGAAGGGTGGAGTCAGAAAGCCTTGACAGACAACAAGTTTAGAAAAGCCTGTGTCCAGAGCAAAACAAGCACCTAGGGAAAAMCAGAAGTGTACAGCAGGTATTTAAAATAAGCTACCTGGAAATACRGTACCATACTGTCACGTTGTATGTTTATCAGATCTTCCCATTGACTTCAATGGGAACACATGAAAGATTATGCGGGCATAGCATATTCATCAGAAAAAAAAGGGTAACAAAATCTCCAGACACAGAAGTAGGTGGACAAGGGCAATCTGAGAACGGAGAAAAACTTTGTAATGGGTTGAGGCAAAGAGGTACCTTTTCCAAAAAACAAAAGCACTCAACTGAAACAACTAGAACAAAGAATATACTTGGAAAGTAATATTTAAAAAYGGAGATTAGGAGCATAAGGACTGAACCAAAGACATAAGGACAATTTATTGACATACATTAGAAGCAGGAAGACTGCACAAAAATTGTCTGGTGAGTCTGAAATAGTACTGGAAACAAAGGGAATGAATAAAGAGGAGGAAAAACACTGCAGAAAAGATAACAGCTGATTATGACCTTGAGATATTTAGTCATGCAAAAGAGTAAACTCACCCTTTCTCACCCTGTATGACCGTTATTAGCATTGCTTGTTAGCTGGGTTCCTGATCTGGGGTATTAAAAAAAAAAAAAAAAGGGGGGGGGGGGCGCAAAAAAGCTGTATACCCACTGCTTCTTCCAGTGGAATGTCAAGATTATACCTCGTAATCTTTCATTTTCCATTTCTCTTTCACCTTCACACCAGCCAACAGCACTCTCCCTCCAAGATGGGAAGTAAAAACCACACTCTAGAAAGTTATGGAATAAGATGTCCYTTCTCTTGAATAGCAAAACAGAGGAAACGTGACTTTGTGACACAAAATTCTTGCACAGTCCAATTTTTTGGGGGGTGGAGCAATATTGACCCTACCTCATATTCCTGGATACACCTCTATCTCCTGATGCCTAGAAATCCAGACAGAGCCAAAGGTACCTTTTAGTTTAAAAAGAAGTTATCAGGCTTAATGCTGGTGGAAAAATCTATGATATTCAAGTGATCAAATGGTCTCCTCTGGTCCCTCTAGACAGCAAACCCCATTAATCAATTCTTCTGCAAGTAAAGGGTGAAAGAGCAGCAGATACCAAAACAGAAAGAGCTGAAATAACTGGATAAATTAAAAGGCAAGCCATTCTGAGGACTAGATACACGTGCAGGAGTTCTGAAGCAGCTCAAGGTTGGAGGCTGGGTTTCCAGCAAAACTATGCGCTCTCCTATCAGGAATGAAAGGGTAGCATTCCTTAAAAATAGCCACAAATGATGATCCAGATTACGTGCCAATGAATTCTAGCATTTAGTAAACCGCCTGGAAGGCTACTTTAAAAGATTATAACTTTAATGCCTAAGCACAGATTACATAATGGAGAAAAAAATCAACATCGCTAACATAATGAAAAATATGTCTTTTTTAACTTGGAGTGCATCCGCAGAAGAAATTATTATTTATTTGGCCTTTCAAAAGGGCTTTGATAATGCGACTCATAAAGACCATAAAGAAAACAGAGTAATCATGACTGAAAGTTGGAGTCCTGATTAAAAATGAGCTAAGCCGCCAAAAGTAAAATGTAGGAATAAAAAGACATTTTAAAAAGAAAAAGGTTAATAGTTGTTGCATGCAGAGGCCATGCCGGTATCAGCTTTTAACTTYAGTTAGCGGTCTGGAAAGATCAGCTGTAAAGCAGAGTGGCAAAACTGACAAGTGAGGGGAGCGTATTTGGGTTACTGAAGGTTTTAACAAAATTGAGTGAATGTGAAACACAATACATATTTTTTTGATAACTGCAAAGGAAATCATATTGCAACATTCTCGGCAAAGGGAAAAGACCTGGGTGTCACCATAACAAGTCAAGGAAAGCTTTCATGTATATGCAGCAATGTCAAATAAGCCAAGTTTTATGATGCATGCAAAAAAGCACAGAATACTGTATTGAAGACATTACCCTTCTAACATATACCTGCCAGGGAAATACCTTCAGGGAGGATGCTATCTACAATTATTTTTACCTTACCTCATTAAAACTACAGAAGTAACAGCAGTGCAAGGGCAGGTGACTAAAATGATTTGACTTACAAAAAGACTGCCACATACAAAGACCTAAAGTGATTAAACTGTTTATGTTAGCGAGCACATGAGCAACAGGGAACTCAACAGAGATACATRCTTTGAAAGTCAGGAATTGTAGTCTTTCTCACCTACTTCCAGACTTGAATGGGATTATTCAGTTAAATTAAATAAGCAGTAAATTCAAACTATGGGAATACATTATTTTACAAAGTGCAGGCTGAGCATGTGAAAATCAGTGCCACAGTCCATCACTGAGGGACATCAGTGGGATTCTGAAAGAATATGGTTCTATTCATAGCCTACAAAAATATAGTGTTCARTAGGATTGTTTGCTGGAAAGACCGTAAAGACCTTTGCGCAAAGTCATGATAAAGGCATTGGCCAAGGGATCTAGCTGGTCCACTTTCTGACAAGGACAGGRTATTCCAAAAGGATCAAATGTTGGTTGTCTTCACCCTCCGTTCTCTTACCAATCAACCCTTTGTAAGAACTGTCAGGGTAGACTTCGCATTAATTAGACCGTGGATCTGATCCAACGCAGTAATTTCTATTTTAAATGTTTCCTATGGCCAAAAGCAATGGCAAAAAACAGACAAGTTCACTTCAACTAAAGTGAAATCATTCATCCTCTAAGCTACCTACTGTGCCTGATACAATGCTATCAATGCATCGCTCAAACTTCACAAAAATACTTAAAAACATGTACGTTTACTTYGCCACCTGTTCTTCCCCTCCCTGCAAATAATTATTGAGACCCTAAATAATAAGATATTGTTTTACTATACGAATGTGTTTCCTTGTTTATTTCATTATCTTTTTCCCCATCCACTCATCATTATTTGCAAAAACCATTTAATAATTGTAAGAGATTCCAAGATGTGTGTCAGATGCTGGGATATTGCCACTCGTACGGTGGTTTGCTACACTTAGCCTTCAGTCTTGTGGCTGACAATTCACCCAAACTGTGATAATACCTCACCACAACCCACACACGGCTGCTCTTCAAAGGAAAACAAGGATACATAATTAAGAGATGATGAGCTCAAATACGAGACAGGAGATGAGGGAGCAGATTCTGTAACCACACCTGTGAGTGGTTACACTACTGAAGAAGTTTCTTCAGCTCCATCTTCACTCGCGGTATCGGTAAAAGTCACACATTTTCAAAATACAGTTGCAGAGCAACATTTGCAGCAGCAGAGAGAAAAATAKCTTTAACATCAAGTATTCAGAATTAAGATTGTAAATAAGCATTATTAACAAATAGCCCTTGTAACAAGTGTGGACTATGTCTTAAAAAAAAAAAAWAAAWAGTTTTACTAGAAATACTCCCAAAATCGCATCCCACAAGAACTGCTACCTGAAAATATTCTCAAAGTCTTATTCCAACCTTTTGTGATCCTGTAATTGCCATCATAATATAAAGAATTATAGATGAAAATATCTGTGTGTATATGTGCCAGTTCAGGGGCTAATACTGCAGCATACTGCATGGAAATAAAAATGAAGAAGTGGGTACAGACACATTCTAGCATCTACAGGATCAGTCCCTTGTTGGATATTCAAACTAAACAAAACATCAAACCACTTTCCTTATTAATCTATAAAGTTGGAACTAGTTTTTGTGATTTTTGTCATGATTAGTGAAAGAGTTGAGAAATCTGAGGCAAACCAAGATGCAAATAAAGCCACCAAACTCAAATGAGGACAACTGGCCGTCCTTCAGAAATACGCATTAAGAAATACTAGGATTACATGCTTACTTGATTTCTGATTAGAAAATAAGCATTTTTGTTTTACCTAAAAGAAGTCTTCATTTTGTCATGATGAAGGACCGCACGTCCACAAGCCAGTGCCCGTTTGCAGGGCCAGATCCTCTAAGCAGCAGCCACACCCTCCTCTTCCTCATTTTTTTCCACTGACCATGAAATACTTTCTAAGCCAGGCCCTGGGAAAAAAAAAAAAAATACATTTTTAATGGACACCAGATACCACATTGCTGATTTAATTASGCAGATTAGAAACAAATATATTTATTTGCACACATATATTTATATTTTCTGTTTCATTTCAAACAGATTTGGTAGGCCTGATTTGGCTCTCTATTCAAATCACAGGAAACATCATTAAAAAGTGTTCTATACTGACAGTAGAATCAAGCCCTCTATCTCTTTTTAGAATTTAATATAACACGTTTTCCACTGGTACTGGAATAATTCACAAATCAGAGGCTTTTCAGAGTATCTTCGGACAAGCCTATGTATTTTGTAACAGTAATAGACGCCAACACAAGACATGCTTAGAAAGATGTTCCAGAGGTTCTCTCTTCAGTCTGTGGGGTTCTACGGATTTGAAACTCAGGCAGATCTGTTTAACTCTGCCTTTATTCAGAAAAAATAGTATTTGAGTAAAACTTTCCCGGCTTATGTATCACTCATAACCTCAGCCAGACTATCAAATTTTTTGGATCTCAGTATCTTTAGCATAGTTAATAACGATAYTGCATAGTGAGTATCATCCAACATGTCCTTATTCTTATTATATTTCATACAATTTATTTTATCAACAATTCAGCAGTACRTAGTAATATATGGAAATTGATTGTTGCTATAAACTGTTTTGCATATTGTACCGTCTGCTGGCTTTAATTCATTATTTAAATGACACTGTAATTATACTACATTTCATATTCTATTTAACCAGAGAATATTGAATATGAATACGAAGTGATAAAAACAACTTTTTCTAGTATCTCAAAAAATACCCACTTATTTTCAAATAACCAGCTCCAACATTCACCAACAAAGCAAAAATACAGTATTTAGGGTTCAGCAACCTAAGCTCAATTTTTCGCAAACAACTGCACAAATCTGTTACTGTTCAGCTATCATTAGGACTATTAAATTAATTTTAAAACAAGCTGCTTGTTCATTTAAATTTAGAACTAAATATGTAACCTGAATCCACAGCTTCATGCTATTATGTTTGCTGAAAGAGCAAACTGATATTAAAATAAAAACGTTAAGGTTATATTGAGACGTGTGTTTGGGGATGACGACATATATTACAGGTAGTATATTAAATAATGCCAAATCCAAAGTAATTTTGTAATCCCAGCACCTACTACATACTTATTTATGTACRATTCCATACCCACAGAAAAACGCTCTTACAAACATGATACACTTTCACTATTCGTAGGGGTGTTCAGTGTTTCATACAGTCCTACATCCTAATAGGTTTCCACTATACAATTTTGAAATCTCAAAGCCTGCACAATGCAGGGTTAGATAAAGTACATAYGCTGTTATTTTGCACACACAGTAAAATACAATTAACTTGCAGAATAATATCAATACTATAATATTTGTAGAAATGTTTATTCATGCAGAAATCTTTTTTTCTCTAAAATGCAGAACATTAGGTGATATGTGTACCTTTCACCATACTGGAGTGCTCCGATACACAACGCTGACTTTTAAATCCAAATACACAGTAGGGGAACATGTTAGCACATCAGTATTTTACTGGTCTTTAACAGTCACCCTCCCATCCACATATTCCATGTTAGAAAAGCACACTTACACCAGACTGTCTGCATTCATAGTTACAAAGGTGCTCTGCAAGAATGGGAGCAAACAGAAATCCAAGGGTTAACAGAAGGAAAAAAAAAAAAACAAAAAAAAACCAAAAACACAAAAACCAACAAACCGCAACACCAAAATCCCCAGCCATACTGAAGACCTTGCAAGAAAAGGAAAATGTTCAGCAGATAACAGCCTAACAAAAAGCGAACAGAGAATTTAGTGTCTCGGTATTGCCTGGATACCAGCTTGGGATTTAGGCAGCCTTGGATTACAAGGACTATTCCCTTGAAAATCTAGCCCACAGTTCCTGCACTGTTTTCTACCAATACCGCATCCAAACTGTGACTAAACACCTCATTATGCTTCTCTGGCACTATCTGAAGCAAACATATTGTACAATTTTATGTGGCACCTAAAAGCGGAGGAAAAAAAGAGGCTATTTTCCCTACTGAACAGTAATGAAATGACAAACWGCAAGTTCTGTGCAAAATCTTGCATGATCAGTAAATATTTTCCCCCTCCTTTTCCTTCTCTGGTAGGCAACAGGTGACAAAACACAGCCCCCAATCTTTGGCTTTAAAAATAAGAAAATTTACTTAGTCTATAATATATAGACTAAGACACCTATAATATAATCTTTTTTTTTTTCTCCTTAAATTAAAATTTAATGAAGAGGTTTAACTGGGCCTCTACATTGGCTTCAGAAAGTAAATGCCTTTCTTAACATATATTTATAGATTKTAGATGTTTCATTTAAAGAAAATACAACCCTCCCAGCTACAAATAATAACCAGTGGCTTTAGGTAACAATCTAGTATTGAYAGATCTTAAAAGAGAAAACCCAAACTGCATTTTCAAAGGAATTGCATGCCTCAAATACTTCASTACAATATTTCTTTCCAATAACTTGCTAATTAATCTTAAACACGTAGATGAATTATGAGGCAATAACCTCCAATTTTCTTAGCTCTTACTCCAGACAAACATTATATTCTGATTTATGAATATCTGAAATATATAATTTGCTGTTCATGGCACTCAAACAGTTAATATAATTAATGAGAAGTAAGAATACCACATTAAAGATTCCTGCTATTTTCTTCTTTAAGCTTCACCACTTCAAAAGCATTTTTCCCATCTATTATTATCTAGAAATATTCTTCCTTTGTGCACTGGACATATTACTGTAGTTCAGGAGGCCGTTATCAGTGACATGATTCCTTTGCCAGTCTCCATGCTACTCATTAAATAATTTCGCTCYCATACATACATATGCAGCTGGTCAAGTGCAAGAAAAGACTTTGCTGCATTCAGCTACAACTTGCGCACTTCCACAGCAAGCCCTGAAAAAAAAAAAATCACAAGGCTACAAAAATTACCAGCTCCTATCACTGTCCATTTCTGGAGCCTTACATTGCTCACACATTTCTAAAGCAGCGATATGCCGCGCAGTAGCAGTACACCTGTACCCCTCTTAGAGAAAAACCCAATCACAACAGGGTAAAAACGTTTCAATACTGTTAATTCCCACTTCTCCATCTGCAATTAAAAAGAATCTTTCTTTAAAGACACTGTTTCTTGAAATATTTAAATGCTTAAAAAATAGTTTTCTATTTGGAAAGCTTCGCAATTTCTTCCCTTTACAAAAATACACCTTTGCAGCACCAGCGAAGAGTACCCGGTACAGCAGATGGTTAAAATTCTGCATCATTTTTAATAGCCTTAAGAGAAAGCACTGCCTTTTTTCGGGGGAGGGCGGGGGGGTGGAGGAGAGAAAAAAAGCTGAGAACAGCAATTTGCAGCCCTTTTTTTTTTTTTCCTTGACAGCAGCTAGCCACGCCTCAGTCTGGCCCTTCCTCCAACCTCTGCTAACCTAAAAACCAGCGCMAACCTGGCAGCAGGCCATATATTCAAAAGTAAACATTATTCTCCTGCCATTTTTCAGTGGTGTTTATCATATCCTGATCTTCCCCCCCTTCCCTCTCACCTCTCCCCCCCCGTAGCTGAAATCTCTGTCTTTGCCCCGGTTTGTTTCGCTTTGCAACTACATCAAGACATCAAAGTCACGCTCTTATCTAACATGGCAAACTTGCAAAAACGCGTTAGAGGGATTTTACCTTCACCCAGTGAAGCAGCAGACTATTTTGGAGCGGGAAAACCAAAGTCAGCCGTATCTTTACGTATTGCTGTCCCGCAGAACTGGATGGTACGTTCTTCTCCATCACTACAGGAACGGGCTYTTCCTGATACAATGCATACGCCTCTTTGAAAGCCTGCAGCTGCCTTTAGAAACCTGGCTTTTGCTTCCACAGCTTTTCCATTTCCTTATTTAATTGAAAATAAGTCAATCTGTAAGCACCCGTGAGGACGCACATACAGCACTGCACCTGACTCTTTGTTATCCCTCACCATTCATTCCCATTCCCTGTCCCTTCCGCTCCTCGCTTCCTCCTCCCACCTTGGACTGCTCCTCATTTATAAAAGCTCTACAAAAAACCCCAGACTAATTAAACTAGTTGCCCGCCACTGGTTTTTACCTAGTCGTACACTGCATTGAATGGATAGTTGACACACCGGCAGAAAAAGGAAAGGGAAAAAAAAGAAAAAAAAAAAAAAAGGAGGGGGCTTAAAAATAAATGAATAAAGAGAGAGGGATGCTGCCGCCGGAATCCTCCGAGCCATCCCCTCCGGCTGGGGCGGAGAAGCGAGGAGCGCCGAGCGGCTCCGCTCCGCTCCGTCCCGCCACGGGCCGGGGCGCGGAGACTAACCATCGGCCATGTTGTCCGCGCCGCCCGCCACCTCCTGCCCCCTCGCAGCGGGTGACGGGGCTGGCAGCGTGCCAGGCCGCCTGGCGCAAGGCGGGTGTCAGGCGAGGGCAAAGTTTATTGTTCGGCGCTGTTATTTGGATCTCGTAGGGTGGGTGGGGGGGGTGTTGAGTCTTTTAATTTTTTTTCTTTTCTTCTGAAGAGACGCCCCCCCCCCCCTGCCCCGGCCCATCGGGAGCGGCGGCGGCGGCGGAGCGCCCGGACGGGAGCAGGTAGCGCAGGCTCGGGGACTTGGCCCCTCACCCCCGCCTCCTCCTCCTCTTASCCCCCGGCTTTTTCTCTCCGGGCGCTGTAAAGTACAAATAACGTGGAGTGGCTTAGTCAAAACAGTCATGTGCAAGTAGCCTGGCAAACAAAAGCCTTTATTTATTTATTTAGCTTGCGCATAGATAAGGAGGAGCCTTTGTGCACATAAATTTCACACACATCAGAAAGGAGATGCCATGCTGCTTTCCGCGGGCTGACACAGCTTGTCTTGAAACGCCACAGGACAGCCTGGAGGCTCATTAATAATTGCGAATGGCTCGCCATTTCCATATTTAAATTGTGAAGCGGCGTATGATTAATTAAGAAGGAAAAAAAAGGCGAAAGAGGAGAGGCCTGCGCTCGCCGTCCGAGCGGACTCGCCGGAGAGGCTGCCCGCGTTAACTCCTTCTTCCCCAGGCGCCTGGGGGTCCGCCCGGGGCTCGCAGGCTGCCTCCCCCCGGCTGGTGCCTGGGAACTCGGCGTGAATATTAATTCTGCTATTTTTGTGTAGTTAGGCAACCACGTGGGTTCTTTTGCAAGGCTCTGAATAGCCACGAACTAATGAAGAGAATTTGCTGCAATCCACTCATCATTAGCTTTTCATTTGGGGGGAAAAAAAAAAAAAAAGGCTTATAAATTTTAGCGTGATTGTAAATCAATGTATTTTCATGCAGCGAGGTTAAAAGAATATTTACAAAGTTATTTACATAAAGAAATATTGCAATTAAAATCCAGTAAAATGTGTAATTTAAACTCATCTGAGTGCTCCAAACTATGAAAATATTTCACATTGAAATGCTGTGATTAACTTGCACACAGAATCTCAGCTCCTCAAACAGAAATGAAGACAAGTAATAAATATACTGTATACAGTAATCAAAATATTTAACATTAATTTATCAGCGAGCTTAAACTTCAGATTATTCTGTTTCTCCCAAGCGCTCAGTTTTCAGATCTAACTGTAACAGATGCCGGATTTTTTTTTTTTTTGGGGGGGGGGGTCTCAAAGGGAAAGCCTGTATTTCTGACTCCTGTGTAGTTACTGAAATATTCTGTAAGATTTACKCCATGGAAATTCAAGCTGTGAAAACCCCCGTGCAGCAACCGGCTCCCCCCGTCAGTGCGGAAGGGCATGCGAGCCCTGTCAGTTACCAGCTCCTCCTGGCCTCGGGGGGGTCACTTGTGCACCTACTGCTTGGGTCCTTGGCGCACCCGCACCCCCCCGGGCCCGGAGCGGCGGGGAGGGGGGGCACGGGGTGGCCGGGCAGGCGCTGGGCGGCGGGCGAGGGAGCGGGGGCGCGCAGCCGGGGGCGCGCACACACACACGCAGGCATACGCGCACAGACAGACAGACAGACAGACAGAGGGACAGACCCCGCCCGGCCCGGCCTCACGTGACCGGCGTGATTCAGCAGTCTGCAGTCATCATGGAAAAAAAAAAAAAAAATCTCCTCGCCGCTCTGCCTGCTCTGGGGATGCTGCTCCTGTCCTCATTCCTCTTCCTGCCCATCCCAAGCTCGCGTTTTTAACCCTTTTGGTTTTGCAATCCTTCCCTTGTTTTAAATCCAGACTTTCATCTGTAACTGTTTGGTTATTTATCCCAATTTCATCTTCAATTTCCTTCATTAATATTTAGTATCACACAGCAGAAGCAAAGGCTTACAATTTTTTCTGCAGACGAGCACTCTATTTGGCTGGGGGATGTGCAAAATAGATGGACCATGCACTGAAGCTATCTTTTTTTTTGTTAAACCAAGGACATATTCATTTGACTTATTAAAAGCCTTTTTTTGCAGAGTATGAATTCTGGATATTACTTGCCAGGCGGCTCCAACAAGCTGAGTTCATCCAGGTATGAATTAGGCTAATTATGCTTTATCTCCTTAGTATGGTCAATTCGCAACCTGGTACCGAGTGTGTCCTGACGAGCCGTAATCCCATTGGTATTATTCAGCATATTAATTAATGTTCTGAGCAAGGACAGAAAGGAGAGACGGCAAAAYGAAACAAATTCATTTACAGGGCCCCAGTTTTAGGACCCTAATACCATCTACTAGATGCTTGGTATTGGAAAGAAATTTCCCCCATCTACATATTAATATATGCATGTCTAGCAGAGTTCCTCAGTTTCCTCTAAAGCATTTGGTAACTGCTCCAATGACRGTGATTAGGGAGAGAGCTGAAACACCAGTGGTCTGATCAGGGATGACTAATTTTTGTGTTTTCCTTCCTGCTACCAACATTCTATAAAAGTTTTTACTGGGTGTAATCTGTTTATCCTTGTAATACCTGAAGCCACACTGGGCAATTTACCAAAATCATTCTGTAACTACTACTGAAGAAAATTTTCATCCCCTTCACAGATCAGAATAAAGTATATTCTGCCATGCAATATGAAGAGCAACTTGTTATACCCAAATGTTTTGCATTTGAGTTGGCATCTAAAAGTAAACAAACAAACAAACAGCATACTGAGCAAATCCTAGCCCATAAAGGCTTACGAAGGCAGGCCTAAACTATTTAGATATGTATTTGTTGTTAGAGGCTATAGAATTCTTTGGAGGATATCATCTTTTAGCTATAAAAAGGTTAATAAATACTTGGTTTAAAATGAATAAAAACCTTATTGTTCTCTCTTACGAAGTTTGCTAAGTGTAGTCACAAGAACAAATACCAAATATTTTGTTAAAAYAAGTGAAAGTTGCATACGCCAAACTGTTCTTTATCATCAGCATTCTTGTATATTTATTGCTTTTCTCTTGTTTAAAGTAGCATGACATGGTCAGAGCTAATACTAACCAAATAGTCAGACACGCATGGATGCCACATATCAGTAAGACTTTAATTTCTCGTTTCTAAAATAATTTTTAGAATGTGTGAAAATATATTTTAAAAATAATGAAAGGTATACTGAGGATGTTAAAACTGGAAAAGTCAGTTACAATTTTAGTATATTTTTCTCATTTCTTACATACATGGTTCAGTTACAGGCTTCCCAGTATTATGAACCTTATGGGAATTGGCTAGTGATTCCAAACTCGACACGCTTGCTTAAAGTGATCCCTCTGTGCTTTGTATCTCGAAGGAATATGAGGAAGCTGCACAGTTGCATCTTACAAAATTCTAATGGAAAAAATACTCCCTTAAAAATCTTTGCTACATTATTAAATGATCCAAAAATATTATAGGTGGGGCTAGCACAACTGCCAACTATTATGATTGCCAGATACCTCCTATTATAAGGCTGCATTTTCAGTTGCTTAAAAACTTTGCCAACCTTAAACTGTTTGGCTGAAAATTTCCCTCACCAGGTGTGTGCCTCAGGGATAACTTATTTGAAAATCTGCAGCCAAACAGCTTAGACCTTTCCAAGAACGAACCTATCGAAGCATCAATTGTTTGGTCCATGCTGCCAAATTCCAGAAACCTTTTCTTTGAGCAGCTCCTGCATCCCCACCTCTGGAACGGAGATTAGGACGGGAGGTAGCCTGTTAAGAAGTGGATTTTGCTGCTTCGTTCTAGCCAGGCTGTAAACATTTGAAAACTTTGGCTCACAAACACTTGCTAGGGACTCACTGAAGTCTAGTACGAAAAATTCCCCAAGATCCCACCTTTGCTAAACAAGCTGCTTCCTCTCACAGCAGTGCAGGCGGACGAGATGGCACATAAACCCACCACATGCTCTACACCAGAACYATGTAATTCAGCCCTGTAATGGCTGAACTAGGCTCAATCAGGAGCACCGACCCGGGTGCCATGGAACAAGCGTCTTTGGCTCTMAATACTTCTTCTACTTGCATCCAGACAGCCTAGTGGAAGTTACTTGATTTCAATATGGAAGAACTAAAGATAGCAAACCAGAATAGAAGAAAAAGAAGGGAGAAGGACATCAGTAAACTGACAGAGCCCGGCAAAGCAAGGGAGGCAGGCTGGGTGCAAAAGGTGGGAGCACACTCTCAGTCTGAGCAGGGAAGCTAAAACTATTTGCAAAAAGAAACTGGACTTCTTGGCTGGGGAAGCAAATGGGAGCGGGTAGAAAAGAGACAGTGCTGAGAAGCCAGGACACTGTCAAGAGAAAAGAGGGAATCACCAACAACTCTGTGTTGTTTCTCTATGGAGGTGCTTTAAATAGAGTATTACCTTCTTATTGCCATCAGTTGGCTCAAGCGGCAGAGCACTGTGGGATGGCTCAGAATATTGCACTCCTGATGACTCATTTGGATGTTAGTAGACTGCTACAAGATAAAATCCGTGTTTATGCAATTCGCTTTTAACCCCCCCCAACTTGCAAAAAATGACATGCACAAGCATGTGCATTCACACACGCATACACATGCACACACATGTTAAAACTGTATTAAAACAAGGGTTAATCTTGTTCAAACAGGATTAAAGGGTGCAGAATCAAACAGAAAAAATAGGAATAAAATCTGTGCAGCAACACTTCTTGTATACAGCCCTTGTATGATACAATTCTCACTCACTGGCCTGTATTCCATCTTCTCTGCTGGGTCCCAGCTTCATTTAATGGATGGAACAAAACAATGCCAATATTAGCAGCTACTCAGTATTTCGTATTCTCCTCACTGAATAACGTGCAGCCCCATGTCTTATTTACTGGATGCTTCTCAAAACACAAGGTTTTCCTGTGGCACTTCTTACCATTGTGGTCCTTGAATGCTTCTCAGGGATCCACTAATTTATCTTCACGAAAATCCTGTGAGCTGAGGGAGAGATACTACCCACCTTTTAGAGTAAGAATTTGGCACAAGTATCCCATCCATTCTGGGTGCCCAAACTGAGAGATGAAGAACCTGGCTTTTCAAGTTACTCGGCTTTATAAAGTACCGCATCTATTGGCATTGTATGTTGAAAGCACCTTTCCCCTAGATTTCACTGGCAGTGGCAAATGCTTGCCATAGTTCACAACCAAATGAGAATATGAGGAACCAAAATGAACAGACTTGCCATTTCAGGGTGTTAAAAAACAAAAGTAAAATACTTGACCTAATGTGTTTCTGCCAAATACACACACCCCCTTCGTTACAAGGCAAAGTTTTAAAGCAAGTAGTACCCTGCGCTCGGCGGTTATGTAACATTTCCCATCATCCCAGTTTAATAAAACTTGTTTTCTTAGCATTATAGTGTCAGAACACCATATAAAATAAAATCAGTTTTAAAAACTATTTTCTACCCTTTAATATCTTCGTTTTAAGTAAATATTAAGATTTGGGGGAGGTTTGACTCATAAGTTTTGAACTGYGGAGCTGGCAATACCAGTAATGCCTTAGGGGGAGGTGTAATGGGTTGCTGAGCCTTCCCTTTTTGGTGTTTGAGCAGAATACAGTCCRCATGGGATACGATTCCCAGTTGCTGTAACTGATGACTGCTCCACGTGGGCTGGCTCAGGTGTTCTGAMCCGAGGGCAAGCGCTCACACTACCCAGTGACCATCAAAAATACTTGCCAGGCCAAAGCGCCATCAACTTCCCTAGTCATTTCTCACCAAGGGAAGATGGAAAGACTGCAGAAAGCGGACATTTCTTTTACCCTACCAGCGGTAGGAGGATATGTGGTCAGGGCAGCAGGGGGAAGGCCGTAGCGCTCGTACTGGAAAGTCTGTCGATACCAGAGTTTCTTGTTATTTCGGACGACTATTATTCTAGTAGCACTTTGTTCAATTTTTTCTGCATCTTCTGAATTTTCATCCTTGTTTCTTGAGTATTTTAAGTGTTTTCAAGAGTGCCTAGAGCTGAAAATCATTACTCAAAGAAACCTGTATTAACATGAATGCCAACGTTAACTTTTACAGGCATCTTTGRGACACTCCAATTGCAGTACTACTTTAACCCAGCTATGGAGGCAAACCTCTAAGCGGGATAAATCAAAAAATCACGGGAAACATGAGTTGTGAAGTTAAATGTGAGGGTATTCGAAAAGGAAATTGCTTTTCAAGATKAATGATTTTGTAAGAACTCACTGCAAAGAGATCTAACCATGAATACCTTTTTCAGAGCAACAGGAAACCTTGAGCACCAAAAGGCAGGCTGGGTCTTTGGAAGAATAAGSTTCTACATCATAGCATAATGATGCAAACAGCAAAGATCTTGAAAGCATGGTCAGATGACGGTTTCCAACAGGAGACGCAGTATGCCTTAGTGAAGCAGCAAACTTCAGTTGCCTGAAGATATGGGAGACACAAATTACGCCCAAACTACGACGATAATGGGCAAAACGTTGATAACGTGGTTTCCAATACAAGGACTAGCATCTTGTCAACAGAATAGTGATGATTGTTTGGGGTGAAATGTTCTTAGTACAGTGCTATATTCTGAARTCAACCTTGCTCAGGGCAAGCTTGACCAAGGCTGAAAAAAATGATTCCAGGAGAGAAACAGTTCAAATAGTCCAAACAGAATTTGTAAAGGACTCAAGTATAATTTTGAAAGCACTCTGCTGATCTGGAGAAATGAAAATTCAAGTCCTTCCTTACAAAATATTTTTTTCATTCTTGCCTCATCTCAGGACTTCTATACAACTTCTCAAGAAATGCACTCATAAAAAACTATGCTAAAATCCCWTTCTGGAATCCTAGCAGTCATAGGTCAGAACAGCTGACCTACATGGAAGAAATGTCCCAAACCAACCTGAATTGTTGGCTAGTGTGTGAACATTTTCAATGAAAAAAGCCTAAACAAYCTGAATGTGAAAGCAGCTCGTTCATTTTCTTACAGAATGTTAGATTACTTCTGATAAAACTTTTCATTTTTAAAAATCTGTTTCTTTGGAAAAGGTACAACTCACCTCCCTGCACTCTCATAATTAGAGAGAAATTAATCTGATAAGTGATCTAATGAAGAAAAAGGAAAACRAAGACTTAAAGCTGCTATATCTACAATGCACACTGTTAATTTTGAAAGGTGAAAAGGCAAGTGGGAAAAAAGTGCATAGGAAATGAGAAAGTACTGGAGCTTCCTTCTTAATGTGGTTCCCAACCACTCAACTGYGGTTTATACTCTGAATAAAAGTCATATTATTCTTATCTAAACCATCTAAGAGCAGCATTCACATATTCTGGAATAAGGCATACGCTCCTGGGAAGTAAGACTGATACCTAAGTAGAAAACTAGTGGAAGAAGTGGAAAAAAACCCCAAACAGTCCTCTGTCCAATGAATTAAAAAAGTCAAAATCAACCAACCAGAAATTTAAACTGACCCAGTTGAGTGTTAACTTATTTCCTAGCTCTTGTTTCTTTTTCTCACAACATTCATTGTTATTGAAACATGGATTTTTTTGTTTATGAATTTACTTCTAGCATAGGACTGCTTGACAAACAATGTTTATGCATTTTGTCATATGTCATTAGTTTCTTCCACATAACTATGCATGCTGACACTAAAAGATGCCTTCCACATTTTTTTAGTCTAAATAGATTAATTTTTGAATTATTTTAAAATAAAATAAATAATGAAAAATGGGGTGGCGTAGTGAAATCAATGTTAATTCTATTGCATTTTTAAGGTTATTCTGACATTTGAAAAAGTGGCCAAGCACATTCTGCCTGCTTGTTTTTATACACAGATACATCCGTCAGAAATTCATGCACAAGCTTGTATGGGACTCCTAGTATTGTGTGTGTTGTAAAATAAATCTGTATTGGTCTGCTCCCAATCTAAATATACTTGTGACTAAAGCTCTCACATGCAGATATAAATCTAGCAAATCAAAATATGTTTCCAGGAGCTGTAACTTATTGAATTTATATACAAAACCTAACAGGTGATAAAAAAAAAAAATACATCAAAGATTACTTTAACTCTACCGTAAGACACTTCTACCATTAGATCTTACTTTATTGAATGATTCATGCCTTATTGGCTTTTCTAGATTTGCTTTTATATTTCCGCCTCGCTATTTTAAGATGTATTATCTTTAATCCAAAAACTGCCATCTTACCTAAGCCTACTTAGAATTTTCTATGATGAAATCTCCTTGAATGAAGATTAGTGAGAATTGTGCATCTTTCATGGTCCAGGCTGAGGGAACATACCAACCACAGCACAGCATAACCCAGAAATGTCTTACCCACCTTCAAATTTTATTAATATCAAGATTTAAAGCTACAAAGTATGAGGGATTTTTTTCTTCACTGAGCCAAAAATAATAGAAGACACACTGATTTGTGTTGAGCTTGTACTTCATAGCAGAAAGCCGCACAGCTTTCATATATTCATGTATTATTTGTACCATGGGCAGAACCTATGAAATGGTGTGTTGTTTCTGCAGAAAGATGCTAACAGGGGTTCAAATCTCAGAGTGGAAGGGAGCTTAAAACAGGACAAAACTCATCTGGAACTTGACTGCTTTGTACGAAATTCTCCTATTTAGAGCCACCACAGATGTTTTGTCTGAATCTGTCTGCACATGCAATTAGCAGAAAAGGAACAGAAAATTGCAATTATTTGGGAAAGACCAGGGCAATTATTTTAAAAAGTAAGTTGAAGTTTTTATAGCCAGCACTTTCTGTTCACTTAAAATACAACACCACTCCCCATTTAAAAACTCTTAGGAAGTTATTTCCCTCGTCATTTAAAGGAAACTGGAGTATACTGTGCAGTTTGAAGTTATCGGAATTACTGAACATTTATATTGCAGTAGTGTACAAGGACTATAACTTTGGGCCTGAGTGTGTTGAGTGCTGAGCAAAGACAAAGACTTAGATTTGCAAGCCTTTAGGGCAAAGGCCCTTTTTACAAAATAAATAAAAAAGCTATCTTACATATTTGTAATACACAATCTCAATTTTTCGTTGCAGAAATAACATTTTAAGGGTATTCAGAGTTCAGAGTAGTTAACAGCAGCTACAAACAATTAAGTATTATTTTAAAAAAACACTCTAACTTCAGCACCATATTGACTAAATAAAACATTTTCCTTTTTTGAAATACATATAATAGGTTACTCTGAAATTTTCCCCCCAAATACTGAGCTAGTTCATGATTTTTTTTTAATGGAAAATCTCAATATGCCTTTTCTGCAATAAAAATGTTTAAAAGATAAAATTCTTTAAAAGTATGGTTTTTTACATTGGTAACTGCAGAAAATAATAAAAAAGAACAAGATACTCTAGTTTGGTGCTTGTATTTTGTATTCTCACACTCACCATATTGAGTTCATCAATTTATAAACAGAAAAACTTAAGATTAAAAAAAAAATCCAGTGAGGATTTGTGTGAGGTTTGTTTACAAAAAGTAATCCCGTTATTGCTCAGTTATTCTTTATGCGTGTAGATGGGGAACAAGTTCATGTTACTTTGAAACAATAGCTTTTGTTCTTGACATATATTTTAGAGGCAGAAAAATACTCATTGCTGCAGCACTATGAGTTGATATATTGAACAGTAGAGGAAATAGTCTCAGAAACTATGTAAACTGCTTCCAGCCTGAACTTAGCAGGCTGCTTTTTTGCCAGTATTTCAAAACATGTTTAGCTGAATAAGCATATTTTCGACATTACAACAGGGTGTAATCACTTTTTCATCTGATCGGCTCTTCATGTACGCTTTATTACAAAAAGGTGGAAAGTTATGCATGGCAAAAAAAAAAACAGGCATAAAGAAATGTAAAATAAAAAACGACTCTCAACCATTTTCCATTTCCCCYCAGCACCCTCCGCAGTAAAATGCATGAAAAAAAACCCCTGTAGATGATGAGCGTATGACTCACGCGGGAGTTTCATACAGCTTCCCCTCTTCTGCTGTAAGCCTCGCGGGGGTTCTCTCTCTCACCAACCGGTACTAGCTACCGCGTGGTTTAGGGCTGTTGTTTAAGGTGTTTTCTTTCACCTGAAGTGAGCTAAATGGCTTAAGCAGCACTTGAGGAATGGCTCCTTTCCCTCCGCCGCACCACTCCAGCGCCAGGCGTGGGGCTGTGGAAGCTCAGGCTTTCCTAGCGGAGAGGAGAGAGGTGCTGGCACCGAGCTCTCCGGAGGGGGCCTCCTGCCAAAACAGCCCCCGCGCTCAGCCAGAAGTAGCTAACCTTGGAGGACACCGCACGAACCGCTTTATCTGCCGAGGCTCAGAAGAATACTGAAGGTTGCGAACGGGATACAAAGCAAATGTATGTCAGTATGTAACTGTCRGGGGACTACAGGTCCCATTCTCCTCTCCAGTCAACGGCCTTACTCCTCAGGACTGGAAAGGACTCGGGATTTCACACAATGAAACACTTGCTCAGCTGCAAAGGGAAAGGCCACTAAAATGACAAAGCAGAACCCATATGAAGCAAGCTACAGAAAACAGCTTCCCCACTCTTCTCTTTCCAGACTCCAGAGGAGATCCCTCGCTTGGGTGGCGTAAACACCTGTAACTCAGCTAGAATAAGATCGTTTCACACCCGCCTGGGACCCGGGCTGTGCACAGACAAGGCTGGAGGCAAGTATCGCTGTGAGGGCAGGTCTGATGGAGTTCGGTTACCTTGCTGGAGAACGACAGTGTCTGGGCTCGAGGTGTCATTCAGTTTAGTCATCTGTGGAAGAGTAGAGCATGTGGTTCAGGAATGCAAGCTCATACTTGTTTCTAAGTCATCTCCGGCTAATACCGAGATTCAGGCTCTGTGATGAGTATTTGAACGCTTACGCAGACTTTGTGCAAAGGAAAGGGAACTGTTCAATGAAAAAACGGCTGCGTGTGTAAATTGTGGGTTAAACGTTTTCAGACTGTGTCACTAATTATAAACAAAAACCTGGCAAAGAGAGTGGTATGACAGACAGGACTGCAAAGTGCAGTACCTGAAAGAGCTTTTCAACTTCTGGTCACTTTTTGAAAAAAAATGGGTTTAGTTGCCATTAATTATCTGTTACCTGCTCTCCAGAATTTACTATTGATACTAACTAGCACTACAGGGGTACTTCAGATCCCTTCTTAATTTTAGGGCACTGATATAGTAGAGTATGCTTTGGGAAACTTAGGGAATATAGGTATTAATGAGGAGAAATACTATGCAGGGAAAGGCTGGGAGCAAGAACCGTGGTTTGGGGATGTGTCACAGTTCGTGCTTGGTCCCAGGATGCACTAACAGCTGCACATGGGAGTAGATCCCTRTCCCTGGGGGAGTACGGCGCAGGGGTGAAAAGAGGAACGAAAAAGTGGATTGTCATTGTGCATCAGGTCAAAGAAAGTAATCCATTCATTCTCATTGTAGGACTCATGTAAAAGCTGTTCACATAGATACTAAAAAGCACAATCATAAATTSCTGTGGCTTTACCACCTTTCTGTAGGTGCTGATGAGAGGGTGGGAGACCTCTATGTCCTACGTGAGGGATTTAAATGCAGGGGTGTAGGGCAAACTGGAAAACTTGCCCGTATATTATCAGTAATTATGTCTGTGAGATCAAGAGCATGGTCATCCAGTGCTACCTACCTGCATACTTGTTGAGCAATACACTAGTCATCGTTCCTCTTGTTTTCTCAGAACATATTTAGTGCCCACGGACATAATAGGGCAGAGGGGTACAACTGCCTTTGCTCTGACGGAGCCACACCTATCCAGTTGGGTTTATGTTCCTACATAGATTCAATTTATTGTATTTATTTGGCTGTGTTACTGCAGCTGATTTGCATTTTTTTCAYGCTCACACTAGTAAATACCAGGGACAACAGCCTGATTAATGATGACAAGACTGAATTAGGGATGTGACTATGGATGTGTGATCATACAGATTCAATCATTTTGCACGAGCAAAATGAGGAAGAAAGAAAGACTATGAGGTAAACAAATGAAAACGCTGTCTTTAAAATAAGATCAGTAGTCCAGCAACTCAATAGGGAAATAAAGTAGTATCACTGACTTCAAGGCTCCTTTAATTCCAGAGCTGTATGTTAYGATTTAGTGTCATCTGTTGTTATTTCAACCTTAAGGTATCCAAATATTGGTAAATACAAATAAAAATCGGGAGGAGGGAGAGCAGAATTAAAAMCCACGCAGCTAATGAAAGAGTGCTCCCCCAAAATATGGAGCTTTTTCTTTATAAAATTTAAGTCAAAACTAATYATGAGACCATGACATATGGCACTTYCAGCACAGTTGGGCAAATAACACCCTTTTACGTTGATTGTGTGAGGTCAACTGATATCTATGTTGAGATTTGCAACCATCATCACAACAATTGAGTTTGCTTGRGATTATCAGGAGCAACCAAGAATGTTTCATTTGAAAGAAAACTCATGCAACTCTTTATTTTATTTAACTAATGGGAGGGGCTGTTGATCTATAAATGTTCATCTATTATTTAGAAAGGAAAATGCAGAACAGTGTTTTCCTTCATATATCAGACTATTTCCTTATCTTTAAGGGCTGAATATAACCATTTATAAATGGACAAAAATGGCTTTTGAAAGATACTACAGTATTTTCCAAGTTACAGACTGTCTCTGAAAATTGCATTATGCCATCAAACATAATAAATAAAACTATTTCACCCAGGGAAGTTATGATGTTGAACCTGCAAAGACCTCCATCTTCTGCCTATAAATATGCTATGTAGAAGACCTATCCTGAATCACCAGCTTTCCCCCACCTCCTCGGGACCATTACAGCTCAGGAGGTCTTGCCTAAGAGTATCTTYAGCCAGAAGAACTAGACTGTCAGTACAAAATGCTTTACCCTGATAATTATGTTCTATGATGGCTGCTCTGGAAAGGTCTGCTTTTCTCCTAGACCACCTGGCTACTAATCAAGCTTTCCTCCCGTCTCACTTTTTGGTCAGTTGAGACTCACTCTCTTTGCTCTCCAACGCACCCAAAACTATGGAACTGTTGATCTGCCTGAGGGTAGGAAGGCTCTGCAGAGGGATCTGGACAGGCTGGATCGATGGGCCGAGGCCAACTGCATGAGGTTCAAGAAGGCCAAGTGCTGGGTCCTGCACTTGGGTCACAACAACCCCAGGCAACGCTACAGGCTTGGGGAAGAGTGGCTGGAAAGCTGCCCGGTGGAAAAGGACCTGGGGGTGCTGGTC
>JASVER010000076.1:4528013-4654308 GCA_030449065.1 Oceanodroma leucorhoa
TGCTGGTGTTCTGTTGAAATACTGCCAYCCATTAACTTAACATGTGTTATGTCTTGTCTAGGTTACAACTTATCTACAGTGTCTATTTGCATAATTTTACAGCAGAAGAGTCCCTCCTGAGATGGCTCTAAACACCACAAAACAAAGAGTTCTGCAAGTCTCAGGTTTCTTTAACTTATTTGGAAGCTGAACCAGGGGTGATGCCTCTATAGTTGAGTAATTTTTTCCTCATTTTCCACCTGTCCTTTGCTAAGCAGAACTCAAACRTGCTGAAGGATAGCAACCTGCATGCCCGATTCATGTGGAGCTTTTGCAGAGCAGCCTGGTAATGAAGTACCCATCAAGCATTCCCTTTGAAGAGTCTTAGTGGCCCTGAATCCTCCCTGCCAACTACTAGTTGGAAGGCAGAAATTAGCCAAGATATAGAAGTTTTAAGGCACATTGGAAGGCTAAAAGCATACCGTTATAACTTTTAATTCAGGGGGTTCATTTACCAATTTTGAAGTGCCAAAGGATGTTTTATTGTGTGCATTGTCTATAAAATGACATACTAGAGCATCTTCTGCCTTTAGAAGGCTGCAAAGGCCAGTACACACCATCAACAGAGTCCAGCCCACTTCTATAAAGATTACCTTTATAAATCCATAAAGATTTATAGTACAGACATTTCCAATACAGTCACTGGTGATTCTGCCTGAACTCCTCCAATATATTGTTATATGCAAAGACAGTAGCCAGCAGCTATTCAGAAGYGCTCAGAGAATGTGTTAGCAGTAAGTGAATTCATTTTTCTGTTTTAAAATCCCTTCAAGAAACGAATAAACTAYGATAACAATAGAATCTTTAACAATATTACTCAGACAAATGTTTGGACATCTGACATGCCAGAGTGAAGTGTGATAGCATCTATCATCAGCCGATGCCGTACAATTATACAGCATTTCCCTGCAATCAGGAACTGCATCAGATTAAAATACTGTGCTGTAGAGGCAGGCAAAGAACTTCTTTGCAGAAACAGAATCCCACAGTTCTTACAGTTTTCCCCTACCAACACCAGGAATGCATATTAAACAGAGGCATTTCAGGTGTGTAACTGAGGGGCACCAGGCAATGGCCCTCACTGACTGTCAGTGGGAGTCATACCTGTGAAATAATCTTTCAGATACTTAAAACCACAGTATATTTAACTGTAAGACATTTGTGGCATAACCAGATTTATGGATATGAGTCTCCTTAAGTGAGTCATGCAACGCTGACAGAAATGCTGATACAAACAAACATAAAACCATTTCTTCCTAATATGCAGAAAGAAACCTATTTTRAGAATCCATTAGGGCATTCGGCATTTTTACTGGGCACTACTTTAGTCTCTGCATTTTAAAACCAGTTAGTTTAGTTACCAAAAGTTTTGCTGTGCAAAGATCAGAGTGCTAGTAAGTGTTAAACTCCCTAAAATATTTTAAATGTTTCTTATGCAATGGAATGCTACAATTTTCCAAAGTCTGATATCTTGAGACTTTTACAGGCGTGAAGTCATAATTTGCACTCAAGTGAGTGCCACTTGAGGAATAAAACTCCCTGTTTCTATTCCACCAAATTATCGGACCCTAAAACTGTGCCACTGACCTGAGACTAAATACTGCAACTATTATAATTCTTCATTTAGGTACCTTCTTTATTTATGTAATAAAACATATTTGTGGTAGATGTTGATTTTTCTGTTAGATATCTGCCTTTCTGAGGTAACAGAAAATTTTGTGTGTTAGAGAAAGTCATGAAAGAGTTGGATTAATGATGAAAATGCACAAAAAGCAGTTTATCCGGTCGGTATCACCATACCGCTAGACAGGATAGCACACAATAAATCCACGGCATGCATATGACACCAATATGTATACCTAGAAGCTTATATAATTTATACAAATTTATTCGGCAGAAAGGTGCTAACTAGATTTGGTTCTGGTTTTTTTAATTCATTTTCTCTTTGTTTAGAAGTATGCTTTTTTAGATGAAGCATTATAAAATGCCTTTGAGAGTAAACTGTTTAGTTCACCTATATCTCTTGTGCAATTTAAATTTTTCTAGCAATGCATGCATACATAGAAAGAAAGAAAATGGCTGCAGAATTAGACTCACCATCATTAAAGTAATTAAAACGTACTATTAATCTTTAATGGTAATTATTCTTTTAATAGTCCCTCCAAATTATAAGACGTGGATAGCTAGAGCTTTCCCTCCAGCAGCAGCACTCTAACCCCACCAAGGGAAGAAAAGCACTCCTTGCGAGGCATGCCAGAAGGAGCCCCAACCAAGCATTGCATCTTCCCTTTCACAGACACCCAAAATTTACACAAAGCGGTCAGAACTGGCCACATTCCAGGCCAACATTCCCTGTAAAGTGAAAATCCTTGCTTATGTCAAACAAAATCCCAGAGGTACTATATACAATACCTAACTCAGTTTCATGTCTGGCAAATACAAGTCTGCTGAATGCAACAAGTGCAAATCCCTCTTTTTGTAAGAAAAAGAAATGAAATTTATAYGGCTGGCAATGCCCTCACTGACTTTTCAGCCTACTTCTACGCCACATTTTTATTTACTCATTCTCAGTCTGTGCTTGCACCTTCTCACAGGCTAGTTAAAAGTATTGAAGCTGGTATTAACATATACCAGCTTCAATACCAGGGATCAGGGCGATATAGACCTTGATACAAGGAAAGCAACAATTTTTCTCCTCTACCTCACYGGTTTTCCACCCTGGGTTCTCCTCCAGGCCTTACCATTGACTAAGCCTCTGGTACGCCATCCCATCCACTCCCCAGTGGCTTCCAGCTCTTGCACACAGTCCTGCCCCCATTCAGATCCGAGYGCCACAAAACAGTGCACTGGGACAGGAGAACCATCTTCACAATTAAAACTCATTATATTCAACTTTTTTTKTTGTTGTTGTTAAGTATACAACACATTTCCTTATTACAGGAAGAAATTTGGGGTGAAATACTGGACAGCAATTATATTAGCAAGGGAGGAATTTCTTATATGGGACAGGCTCGGGGCTTCTGTGCTCCCTTTCATTACCTCTGTCGTGGCCAGGTAATTCAAGATGTCTTTTTTCAGATTTAACTGTCATTGTATATGCTTTAGACTTGAACTTCATCAAAATGGACAAACAAATGGAGGTCTCACATATGGGCAATCAAAAGGAGACTGTTGTCCACATCAATTCCTCAAAGAACCCTTGCATTTAATTACTTGTGTCTACACAAGAAATATCCTTAAACCTCTACTGTATGTAGGAGAAACAAAAAAGGGTGATCAAGCAGTGCTATGATTATTGCTTTAATATAATTAAATATATTTAAAGTAGTGTTGAGTTGCACAGAGTACTCTATCTACTTAGAGGTTGCATTTCATTATGCAAATGGACCACATAGACATGCACCAAACAGTAAAGTACTATGAAAAATTCTACAGAAGTTTAGGGTTTAGATTGCTAAAAATTGAGATTAACGCTTTCTAAAAATAATTTGATTTTTAACTTGATTATGTTCTTAAAAACTTTAATTGCAAAAACCTAAAATCAGTATCCACTTTCTTGAGCATTTGAATTCAATGAGAGCAAGTGTTCAGGAGTATTTCCTACTTTAATAGATCAATGAAAAAATACTGAGATAAAATAACAGCGTGGGGGTAGAGATGAGGAGTAAAAGTATGCTTAGCTGTACAGTACATTCTTGTGCTGAGACCCACATGCACAGAAAGCATAACCAAATCTTTTCATAATGAAAAATGGTCACCATTAAAACTAGAATCTTCATTAACTTCAGGCATGTTCCTTGCTTATTCAGCATCATTTTCCCAGTATGAGTGAAGAGGATTACTTGCAGTGTGTCCCGAAGCAGGGGTTGTAAGAGGGTACACTAAGAGCAAGAGTTTTTTCTGATCTTTCAAAGATTTGACAGGAGGAGAATATGTCTCCTTTGCAGGGATCCAAGTTCTGTTTGTCAACTGAATTTGTCCTTTAAGTTTCCCACGGTGCCTTAGTCATAGCAAGAGGTGAATGGAGAAGATGAGATGTCCTGACAATTCTTCTGTCTAAGAACTGACAGCTAAAATCTGTCATTAGCTCCTCTACCATCCACCACAGAAAACTTCTAGCAATGACCAGCCTTTGCAGGCTCTTGCTCCTGGTCACGACCCATACTGTTCAGTTTTGGACTTGAGTTGGGGAGGAAACGCAAAGAAAACGGCGTAAAAAAAGAGTCTTGGGATCAGTCAGCATCCATGTGAGCAAATTGCCACTGTACTATCCAGAGAGGTAGACAATGACAGGCTGTCACAGCTCTATAGGGGAACTGGGGAGGGGTCTCGTACACAGCTGAGGAAGAAGGACAAGCTGTGATGGGGATGGGGGCCTCTCCTGAGACAGGGGTAACATGCCTGGAGAAAATGGAGCTCAGTAGGCTCCTGGCAGTATCAGGGCATGTAAATACTTGTCATGTTCACTGGCTTTACTTAACGTCTATACATTGCATAATGACACAATGAGGAAAATAGCCATTTGTTCTAATGGTAAAATATCAGAAGCATCCTACCTCTTCAAAGCAAGGGTATGCGTATTTCTGGAGTTTGAACACAGCCATCAATCCTGTTGCAGAGCTAACAGGAGAAAAAAACCACAAGGTAAGAGACTCTCAGACATAAAAGCAGTGTCAAGAAAAAAAAAAAAAGAAAAAAAAAGAGAACAAAACAAAAAAAAAAAAAAAGTGTAAAAAAAAAAAAAAAAAGAAAAAAAAAGAGAACAAGTAGAAGAAAACCAAAAAAACAGATAAGAAAATCCCATCTCCTCTTCTTTTCCCACCTTAAAATAAAGCAACTCTCAAAGGTTGATTTATTAAGATTTTTAATTTTTTCTCTCTGGAAAACTGAAAGCTCACAACAACCTTAACTATGGGATCTCTGCAAATGTCCTCACACTGCAGACACCTAATTAAAGGATTTGTCTTCATCCAAAATTACTGKGATATGTCAGTAGTGTTCTTGCTCCTTTTCTGTGGTACAGAAATGTCAATAAGCAATTTCTGTCTTTTCCCTCCCCTATCCACAACCAGTTCCATAAAAACAAACAAACAAAAAATCTCTCTACTAGTCAGGGCCACAACCCTCAAAGAATCCGCTACAGCCCAGGCTACCCAACAGCATCCAAACTGTGCCTGCAACTTTTGCTTTCACTTCCGAGTGGTTTAGGAGCTGATGGAACCCACCTGAATAAAAGCACAAACTAACCTAACAGCTGCTTTTCCTACATTAGCATTTGTAGAAATAAAGTATCTTTCACACTAGGTCAGAAAGCAGTATGTATTTTTATAAAAATAAATCTCTGCTCTACAGTGAGTGAACCATTACAGAATATAAAACTATTCAGTCTGTGTGCTTCTCACCTCCTTAAAATTCCAGAAACAACGGAAGAGCACATATGTGCATATACACAGACACGTGTGAATTAAAAGAATAATGCCAAGAAATTATTAATTTGGTAAATCTGATGCACTATGAAAGAATTACTGAGTTTKAAGAGTAAAATAACTGCCAAAAAGAAAGCTACTCTGGAATTGTATACTGTACCAGTACACTCAACAGGATTTGAGAGAAAAATGTAAGAGAAATTTTTCTTAATCTAAAATCAGAATATATTTACATGTTTGTAATGTAGTCCAGATGTTTTGCTGATCTCCGTCTGTTTTCAGAGCTAGCTACAACGAGCTTCCCACGTGCTCAATGCATCCATGATTATGAAAATATTTAAAACCACAGAAAGGATATATGACTGTGCAGACATGCTTTCTGACTTATCAAATTACCTTTTGATTACACCGAATGCTTTACAGATAGGTCACTACTTGCATGCATCCAGAAGTTAATGCCAAATGAAATAATTAGTGAATGAAAGAACTGTTTTGTCACATGCAAAGTGCTTTATGCCTTGCAAATTGTTGGGGGAAAAACACGTAAGCGTAGTAACAAAAAAAAAAAAATAATCACTGTTACAATTACTACTAACAGACATACTATAGAGTCATAACTGAGATGCTTTTAAGTATGAAGCATACRAGCAAGTTAGAAAAAATGCTTGATCAGGATAAAGGGCTGCAGATAAAAAAYTTCAGAATCGCATTTACTTGTTCCTTTGTCCATACCCAAACCTTAGCAGTGACTGGAGTTGATGGGATTCAGCCTATGCTTTCACTCTTTGGATGGTAGTCACCCACATCACTGTATTAAATGTTTATTTGTCCATTTTGAAGCTAAGATTCAAATTTGATTTCAGAGCATGACTAYGTTTGCAGCTAGCTTATTATTGCTCCTTTACTAAATATTAAAGCCATGAAGCAGTATGTATCTAAYTGCTGAAAATATTCTCAATAAATCAATCCTAGCTGTGTTTTAAAAATTAATTTCTATGTGTGGTAAAATATTTTGCCTATTACAATAGCCAAAACTGACTGAAATATTTATTTACTAAAGCAATCTTGTGACAGAACTGATTTTTTAAGAGTTAAAAATAAAAAACCATTTATGAAATGTTCYTCCCAGATGAATTTCCAACTACCAGCAATTTTATGCTGTTTGCACCAGATTAGTAGTTGTGTAGGCTAAGAAAGGAGGTTCATAAACAACATTTTTTTTGTGCTTATTAGTATTATTCTAACTGTGGAATCTTTTTCAATGATTCATCTGTTAAAACACTGTATCTTCCCATTAATACATTACATGATTTTTTAAAGTTTATTTTATGAGATGCTTTTTCACAGTAAGGTTTAATATTTGTAAACATTTCCATTTAAAACATGCTTTTGCTATTTGCATGTGTCTTACCCAATATGGCATTTTAAAATGAAGTTCTCAACTGTATTTCTAAAGGGTCAGATGCAACTTGGCGTGGGGAAGACAATGAACTGATTATACCTAAGCATTTGTTTTGGGGTAATTGTTTGCAGCTAGTGCAGCTGAAGAGTTAAAGCCATGTGCTGAATTTAAATCTATAAACATGAAAGATGGTGCCAACTTGGCAGCGAATCGTGCATTCAAAAGTAAACGGGTCTCCCTGGCTGCTTCAAATGGAGGCATCAATATGAGGTTTAGCTGCTGCCTCTCTAGTTTACAGATGCAACCTTCCTTGCCTATGTCGCCTTTTACTCAAAACAGTCCATATTTTGCAGAAAGGCTCTTTAAAGCAGACCAAGAAAGGTCACAGTTTGGATTTCAATGAGCATATTAAAAGGAGATCTGGCATATTTTATTACTTCTATAAGAAAAATCTCAGCTCTCAAGATACAGCTATAAAGACAAACAATTTTTGTAACTGAGTTCTAAATAAACCAAACTCAAGAAGGGCTTACCGGTTTCAGAGTAATGGGGCTACAGTAAGCTAGCCTGGAAACGAGATGTGAGCTCCTAACAAACCTGCAATAGTATCCCTCGCAACGTATTCAGACACACCATTTAAAATTCAAAATGCAGTTTGGAAGGAATCAAATTACAGTGGATAAATCTATATTTCATTTTAAGAACTGCAAAAGGCCAAACCTCTTCTAAAACTGGAAGATGAAAAACAAAGCTAAGGAAATGCTTTCTTTGGGGAAGACATTCTTTTTTATATATATGTTTTAAGCTTCGCATGCAAGTTGTCAAAAGACCAGGTTACTGGTGATATCCCAAGATGGTTTTCATTAGATATCTTTATATGTGACCATTAAAACTGTAAGAATGGCTTCTGAAGTCTTGAATTCTAAAAGATGCCTATTCTTTGTCAGTCCATGCATAAATGAAGATCTCCACATAGTCTTTGCACGTAGCTAAGCAGGAAACATTTCAGGACGTAACTCAAACGTATCTAAATAAAAACAGGAAAAAAAAGAAAACCCAAACCCAAACCAGAAGGGAGATTCAGCTAATGCAATGTTTTCTATGAAAGGACAAATGTCATCTTTTATTCAGCTGGACTCTTTTTCATAGAAGAGAAAAAAATAGCAGCAATACAGTGCAGTGGTGAGCACTGCCCTCTCACTGCCTCCAGATGTACTGACATTTGATTTGCTGCTGATTAGTATGGGCAAAAGAAGGGGGGGGGGGGGAAGCTGGCATCAAGTCACGTCCTCCATCTTAGTCCCAGCTGGTACCAAGCTCCAGAGAAACAAAGCGACTTCAGACTGTGCTATCATATATTCATGACCAAGAAGAAATATAAAAACCAGCACGTTTGAATTCCTGACAACCATAGAAGAATAGTGCATTGGCATGTTGAATTTTTCCAGCCAGCCTTTGCTGACCTATAAACCTTTGTGACTGGAACAAATGCAAATAGAGCTGACTTGCCTCACAAACTACTGAAGGGTATTCAAACCGAGTTGTGTCTAACAGGCTAACAATAACCCACTGTCCCACCCATGCAAAACACACAGTCTGGGAAAAACAGCTTTAGAAAAGCACTTGACGGAGACATAAAATGCAGACCATGCCAGAAAAAAAGCCATCTTTCTTCCTACTTCTTCACCTAAAATGCCATAATAAAAAAGCAATTGGGAGTAAAATTATCTAACTATTAAAATGAAGAGCGCACAATTTTAAAAACAGGCTGGGAATTAGCAACTGAAAAAATCAGGGACTGCGTCATCTGAAGTCAGATCGGGCTTCAGCCATCAAACTTCATGCCCTAAAAGCAAACCTACAGTAAATAACAAAGTCTAAAAAATGGTTGCGTGCTAACGAATTACGTACTGGCACTGAACTAAATTACACTTTGAGAAAGAGTGTATCCAGAGTAAAAGGTCTGCTCGACTACAAAAATCCCTGGATTACGTTTCTTTTTGAATGATCATTCTTCTCGCATTTTTACTCAGGGAAGGGAGATATCGGAAGATATTGACCTCACCAGTTTTCATATGGCCCCAAAAATAGCTACAGACGAGGAMGATCAAACTCATATAATAAGTCAGCAAAATCCTTTTCTATCAGAGAAAGGAAATAAGGCACCACTGTGGGGCATTTATTCAGTGAAACAAATAATTTCTTTTTGTGAGGGAGTTAAAATAGGAGGGCGGATGGCTCTTTCCTTGAGTATCTGCATGCCCTCGCTACCCTTTTATTTGACTCTGCATAGGCCTGTGACTGAGTGGGCCCAAGTAGCCATCCCTCGGTCTGCTTCCATCAAAGGCCAATTAAAGCAGCCTCACTCCCTGTGCAGAAAGAAAGGGATGAACAAGAGCAAAGTAACATAGGGGAAAACGTGGTGCCATCTCCGTGCTCCTCCTGTTTGTTAGGCAGAGTCGTTAGTGATGAAGCCTGACCCTAGACTTCATCCTGTACTTGCACTGCTTGAACGTGCATTAGGTAAGCCATATCATTTTCATCTTAAAACTATCAAATAAATTCAGCTGGCTAATTTATCCCGCCTAAATTCAGGTATCCAGACATCTAATTTTCTGAAGCTGTGTATGTAAGCAATGAAGAAAAAGGGGCATCTCCTGCTGAGCGTTCAGATCATCGACTGACTTGCTGGAAGCCTAGTCCGAGCAAACTCCTAATCTGGTACTTTAATTTAGTCCCCAAAGCTAATCTCCCTAAAGCAGAAAGAATCCAGGCCAGAGCACAAGCAGCTGCCATCAGTCTTTTTGCATTCAGCAAACTACTCGCGTGTATAAAATTGATTGTGTGCAAGCTCTTAGATTCTGAGCATGGCAGATACATTTTTGAAACCTTTTCAACATCTGGACTTTAAGGACAGAGTGTTAAGGAAAGTTGAGAAGATTTGTCTCAAGTTTCCATTAAAGCGCGTATGATATACAACCATTTCATAAACATTTCCTCGTGTTCATAAAAAATGCAGAGGCAGCTAGCACTCAGAATAGCTTGAAAGAAAGCGCAGAGAGAGAAGTTCACATTTCTATCACCTAATAGCAAAGGTAAGGCRTAACCCATGTAAGAGGCTACTGAATTTGAACGGGAAAGGGGAAGTCTCTTCTGGACCAAACTGCTATGTGAGCATACACTGGGAGATTTAAAATGGAGTTTCGCCACATGTGGAATCACTTCAGAATAACTGTTTTACACGCAGTGACAGATGCAAAAAATGTCCAAAAAAAGTAACGTATCTGTGAGGAACTCCCAGTGAGGAACTAAAAATCTGCCATTATGCCACGTTCTTTAAGAAAGAGATACATATCCTCAACTCTCTTGGACATTTGGGAGATTTGGGCCTGTAGCAGCCTACAGGGTACTTAGGCTGGAATTCATCCCACGAGTTGCAGCTGCCTATGCTAGGTACCAAGTGTGACTTGCTTTTGGGGCTGCCTGTGCAGCCAGCAGAACAAGGCAAGGCGATAGGAGTTGTCTTCTGAGGTGACAGAAGGCCTTCTCTACCTCTACAGTTATTACAAGATGATCCTTGATGACCTCAAGAGACAAGACATTTAACACCTAGAGGCTGAAGTCTTCTATCCTTAGTCTTCTGTTATAAAGCAACAATGCATCTCAAAAATAAATTAAATTCCACTATGCTGAAATGACAAATGGTTAAACAAAAGCAGGTATTTCATTAAAACTCATCGATATTCACCTCTTCATTGCACTTCTGCATAAATTTTGTGTCKTCTAATTTTATTTTGCTTTTAAATACTTTTTCAGTGGCATTAGTATTGATTCTGATTTGTCTGGATTTGCAGTGTTTATAGTCATTACATGGCTAAAGCATGTAGAAAGGCAAATATGAGAATAGGAAAGACACTGACTTTGGCTTTTTTAGATCAATGTTTCCTAAAGGTGTTAGTGTTGCAGAGGGTCGGCAATATTCTGCCATGTGATGAAATTAAGGATGAAGAATGAAGCCAAATTACCAATATTCTAGCTTAGAAACACCTAGCAGAGAGTTTTATAGAATTATAATGGTGTGTAAAAGGTCTCTTTTAGATTTAATGTAATGCAGCAAATTTATTCCCTGGATTAAAAGATGTTTAAATTTAAAGTGTACATTAAAATGCACAGAATTAAATTTTATGGACTTGTTTTAATGTGAAAAACAACARTGTTTTGGTTTTTTTAAATCTTTTCCTGCTAAAGTTCAAGAACTTAAAGGGTCAGATGGGTTTTAAAAGCATATAACTTYTCTAAAATTCCCATCTTATCTTGTTAAACTCTGAAAATATTAAAGCAGGCAAAACATGTACGTAACTGAAAGCTGAGCTCCCARCTCTGGTCTCTAGCTATGACATTGCCCTGGTACACAGGGCTGTATGATGTCTCACACATTTGTTAAATGCCGATCGTAAATACACAGTCCCTGTCTATCCAAAACAATCAAGTCASATACAGAAAAGCCGGCCTTAGTCTTCCTTGGTTCAGGGTACGGCTCAGTTAATGTAACATACAGCCTACTGGTTTTAAGCTCACATAACCTCCAGCTATTTATTCATATTATAGTTTACTATAAACTGTAGAATACAATAAATTTTCCAAAAGGTCTGCTAAATTTAACAGCTCCATCAGCCAGCTAATTACAACTAAAACTGCTAATTTGGTAGTTGTAAACCACACAAGTCTCTTCACTCTATTTTTCCTGTCCTCGTTCTTTTTAAAAAGCACTGAAAATTCTTACTGCTGGCAAAGAAAGATATGACACATCCATTTAGGCTTTCATGAATGGTGATAAGAGACTTGTGCGCCCACAGTGGATGCTAAGAACACCCAGCCAGAGGAGTGTAACTTACATGACACTTCACACATGTCACGTCTTACATAAAGCTCAAGAGAGGGAAAAAAAAGAGTTTCATAGCATTTTTGGAAACAGCAGATTTTTTCAGTGATCCCGTTTGCCATTCTAAAAGAAGAATACTTGAGTAGGTGTTTCAGTTAATTTAACTTTGAATCCAGACTAAATGGCCTTTTCAGTCCAAGGGTTCTTTAAATAAATTACTTCATATCAAATGGGGAAATCATCAACAGCAGAGATTAGATATAMTATAAAAAAGTATTAATCGGAATGCTTTGAATGCTATTAAAACCTCAGCAAGCTAAGAAGGCCACAGATGAGACAAAAGCAAAAAATACAGCACTTGCAGAAAGACACTCATGTAGAAGGTGAGCTTACGTACCTGTAAGCTTAAGAACGAACTCAGAAAGCCTACCCTTTAGATCTGCTGTCCTGAAATTCTTGGCCAGTGGTTTTCTATTTCTAGCAGGCTGTTGCCCTTTTTAATCACAAAAGCRGCACAGATTTTACACCCATAGCTATATGAAAATGGCACAGGGTTTGTTCCAGCCAGCTCCCTAGTGCAGTGATCTCCAAGGCTGAAACAGGGCACAGAATCATTAGAGCAGCATTGATTGCTGCTTTCCTGAAAAGCACTTCATATTAGAAATGCTGAAGCACAGAGGCTTGAAAAAAATAATTTCCAGAGAATGAAGAAGTTTGTTGTTGGCAAGGCGAGGCAAGATTGATTGGAACTAATATATCAAACAGTTAACGGGAAAAAAACCTAAACTACAAGCTTTTTGCCATGTAAGCTCTTCTCCTGGCTTCACAGCTACAACAATACTAMCATTTCTTGGCTAAAGACAGCTGAACGGGCCTTAAGACCTTAATTCAGTTCCCAGCCTTGATTCAGATCGAGTGCAAGATCCTTGAAAACCAAGATAACTGTTCCTAAGAGGGARCTGGSGTTGTTTAGCCTGGAGAAGAGGAGGCTGAGGGGAGACCTTATCACTCTCTACAACTAYCTGAAAGGAGGCTGTRGCGAGGCGGGTGTTGGTCTCTTCTCCCAAGTAACAAGCGATAGGACGAGAGGAAATGGCCTCAAGTTGCGCCAGGGGAGGTTTAGATTGGATATTAGGAAAAAATTCTTCACTGAAAGGGTTGTCAAGCATTGGAACAGGCTGCCCAGGGAAGTGGTGGAGTCACCAACACTGGAGGCGTTCAAAAAACGTGTGGATGTGGCRCTTCGGGACACGGTTTAGTGGGCATGGGTRCTGGGTTGGCGGTTGGACTCGATGATCTTAAAGGTCTTTTCCAACCTTAATGATTCTATGATTCTAAGATCTAAAATTGGGATGACGTTGCTTCCATTTTCCAAGCCTGTTCATTGACACTAACTCCAGCCCTAATGGTCTCTCAGTGCATAGACAGCCATACCACCCAAACCCGATCYTGAATATAGCTGGCCCTGCTGTTACACAGTTACAGCTGAAATGATGTTCCCATATAACCAGATACACCAGTTAARCCCCCATTTGTCAGAGGCTCAAAGTACGGACCTGGAGGGGTTGACCTACGAACTGTATGGCCAAATGGGAGAGCTTCTTCAGATTTTCTCAAGCAAGAGGAGCACGTGCACAGCTAAACATCTTCAGGGGCTGCCAGCCCTGATGTGCTTATACTTCTCTGGAGTAATATGTCCAGTTTTGTGGTCCCCAGTATAAGACAGACATGGACCTGTTGGAGCAGGTCCAGAGGAGGGSCACGAAAATGGTCAGAGGGCTGGGACACCTCTCCGATGAAGAAAGGCTGAGAGAGTTGGGGTTGTTCAGCCTGGAGAAGAGAAGGCTCCAGGGAAACCGTATTGCGGCCTTTCAATATATAAAGAGGGGCTTAATGAAAGACAGAGAGAGAGACATCTTACCAGGGCCTGCAGTGACAGGACAAGGGGCAATGGTTTTAAACTAAAAGAGGGTAGATTTAGATTGGACAAAAGGAAGAATTTTTTTGTGATGAGGGTGGTGAGACACTGGAACAGGTTGCGCAGAGAAGTTGCCCCATCCCTGGAAGTGTTCAAGGTCAAGTTGGATGGGGCTTCGAGCAACCTGGTCTAGTGGAAAATGACCCTGCCCGTGGCAGGGGGGTTAGAATAGATGATCTTTAATGGTCCCTTCCAACCCCAACTGTCCTATGGCTCTGTAGTCTTTAACCTCTTTTAGACAATCGCAATCCGTATCAATAAGGTGGAGAATGCTGTGTGATCTCTACTGCCAAGGCAGATTTCACATAAATGGCAGTAAGCTCCTCTATATTTTCCATAAAACAGCCAGGCATAATTTAGCCCTTATTATGTATTTTCTGATCACCAGGTTTTTGTACCTTAGTATAACCAGAATCAGGACAGATTATGCACAAACTTGCTTTTAAGCCACCTACCTCCTCACCTCCATCTTTGTATTTTACTATCTTGCCTTTCTTACACCATTAAGGTAATACATGGTAGGTATGCACTGATATTTCCTTTTAGGATTTTCTGGGCTGCAGGTATGGAAGTATCCTTTCTTTACAAAGAAAGTTATCACTGCTAGACAATTTAAGTATGTCTGATTAGRTAATGTGAGAAACTATCTCTGTTCTTGTGTTGCTGTGCGCTGGCAAATTTTCTCATGCACTGTTCAGTTTTAGTTTAATTCATCGTTATTTGAACAGAGGAGCATTACCCCACATTGGGACAGAAAGCGCAAATCTTGCTCTCAACACAGTATTTTATTCCAGGATAAAAAGTTCAAATAATACATCTCTGAAATCAGGAAGTAATATTCTGATATTTCTGCTTAGAACAAACAAGATTTGAATTCTGCATCTAAATCTGCACRGACGGGCTTGTTGAGACAAGGTGTAAAGAACAAAATAAACAAACAAACAAGGACCGAAACTCAGCCCCCCAAATCGCCCAGAATTTGGAGAGAATGCTTTTGATTGGCATTAACGTGGTTTGGTTTCATTTCCCAATCTAAAAACTGTAGGCTATTTGTACGAATTCATCCTGGAGAGCAGTCACCTCCCCGTATAAAAGTGTATACATTTGGTAAATCTGTCTTAAGATTTACGTGAAAAGATGCAAATCTTTTGCATAAAAGGGACAACTCACATTGTCATTATGTTTCTCAGCATATTGTAAACAAACAATGGATAGAAGCATAAGAAGTGACTGAGTAATTTTAAAAGGATAGTGAGAGAAGGTATTCTTTCAGGATGAGCGCCAGGAAGGCTTTTGCTAAAGGATTTGGGATGTGCAGGTGTTCTGGAGCAAGCAGTGTCAGTGAAGTTCTGTCAGATCAGGTCACACATGGTTAGAGACATAAAAACATGGATCTAGATATAAAAAAAATAGACGTTTATCAGGTGCAGCTGACTTAAAAGTAGTAATTTCCCATTAATTTAAACAATAAAACTTAGGGGGGGAAAAAATTAATGTTGACAGTTCTGATCAGATCATCAAAATTTAAACCTTTGATAGTTATAACACGTTTCAGTAAAAAGTCTGGTTTGGACTTCCTTTTGTTTTGCATTTGATGCAACTTCTGTGGCGTTTGCTGTGTCATAGTCAGTATTTTATTTGAAGAAAAATTAAATTGGACAATTTTTAGTTTAGTTTAGTGTATTAATTTCCAGGAAATGCTTTTCCCAGTTACATTTGCTAATACTTTTTCTAAGAATATGTTTGTTCTTCATAGTATTATATACAGTGTTTCCCTTGGGCTGTTTGTTCTTATTTTGTAAGGCAAAGGGGACAATGTAATTCTTTGGAAAAACGAATTGCTGCATCTCCCCAGAACAATTTTACAGCTCATTTTCTTATTTTCAACACAGCAGCATGGGCAGCAGCACAGAAATCCTGTGCCACTTCAGTCAGATCACAAAAGATCTAAAGGATCTTCCTCTTGAATATACTTTCTTCCACTCCAAATATAACCTAAGCACCCTTAATTAGTCAACCCAAAGGTCAATTTTGGGAATCGTAATGCAGTGTAGACTTGTGAGTGCTGGACCTAGGATCCATGCAGGCCCCAGACCTATTACAATAACTTACCAAAATGTATTTAACTATTAATATCACACTGGTGCCACCACTGCTACAGTTCATTACTTGAATCACATGATGTTGGGAGAGAAGATGTGAAAAATGGTTTATGCTGAAAATACTGATGGATCTTGAGGAATAGTGTGTTGTCCTACTACAGTGAAGTTGGTTCAAGTTTTGCTGTTGCCTTCAATGAAAGTAGGCTCCGTCTTCTTAATTTCTGATCTTTGCTGTAAATCAGGTTGTTGTCATGAATTATAGATCAGAGCTTTAGGAACTTACGGGTAAATGTTAAGAGATTTGCACAATTAGCATGAGACTCACATATGTGCGACTAGGGAGACGAGTCTTTCTGATTATTCATTAATTTAAGATGCTTTCTTGCGTTCAGATACTTTCTCTAATATTCCCGTAAGTAAGTTCATGAATGAGGTAAAAGACTGCTCCCACTTATTTTTAGAAATACAGTCAAAACCAGCGTAACAAGAATACTATCTGTAATACCACAAAATGGGAAGCAACGCAGGGTTATACACCTAGTTGTACAAAAGGGTTGCCTGGCCAAAACGTTTGGAATGGATCATTAGGAAGTCTCCAAACGCCGAGTTGAACAGCCAAGCAATACAATTGCATCAATTGTTCTGCACGGAGGCAGTCTGTAGCGTGCCTGTGAAGTGGGAGGCATTTCCCACGCCTGCTTCAGGCTGCGGTAAATCACCTAGGTTGTTCCACAACACTGTGAGCTTACAGTTTGTCACGGCGTACTGTAGATGCCATGATGGGAGAGGGGGGAGGGAGCGTGCATTTGATATGCCTCATTTCCCTGACAGAGATGGCCATTAACAAAATACTGTAAATTAATCTCACATTTAAGGGAAGGATTTTCATTTTTAGGCTGTTCACTCACAGGTGATAATGTAGAATCAATTTAAGTTACTTTCTCTGAGATTGTGGCAGACCACACTAGAAACAACTGCATCAGGAGAAAAGAAAAAGAATTCACATACTGTCTCAAATTGAATCCCAGAGTAAATACGTGGAGTTACACCCTTAATTATTCCAAGAATATTTCATTTACTTGRGAAACTATAACAATGGTATGCTCTTGCTGTAGACAATCTTCTGGATGGTTTTAACTGCTGACTTCTTCTACCTGACTTTTAAATTAGTATTTCTGTGTACTGCACTAAGACCATTTTAAAAAAGGCATTAGCTAAACTGGGAACTACAGGAACGATCAGAGATCWTCTACGTTAAATACTCCAGTACTCTCAAAAACTACAGTAGTCTCAAAAATCATTCTACATTATCTGAATATATCCTCTTCAACAACTTTCTGTTCTAGAAATTTTATTCATCCTTTCTTTGCTTATTTTTAGTGTAACATAATAGCAACACAGCATTACCTTCTCKCTGAGGCCTGATTATTTTAGTTTAACTATCCATTCTGCTTTTTGTGGATTGATTTCATACTATTATGCTTATGTTTTGTCACGTTTTCACTTCTAGCACAAATATAAAAAATACATGGATATATGAGACAATTCAAAGTTGTGCTTCAGGAACATCAAAATGGGCTTTGGACCAGACTCTTTGTTTAGATATGTGAAATCACTGCGTATGGATATCAGGTCTCTGCATGCTGGTAAGAGTTTTCCASATGTAGTCTCTCTCACTTATCTAGACTGCATATCAGATACCCGGATAACAATAGTTTGATAGTGAAAGCCTACAGAAAGAAAAATGAATTCTGTTCACTGTGAAAGTAAGAGTGTTTAYAATAAACTGCCACAATATTCTACCTCCTTTCATGCATAGCGGTATCCTTTGTGTTGGAATGCTCAWGGTATTGATCTGAGAGAAAGAAGGATGGTTAACTTTACCTCATGTAAGAATATTACAGTAAGTGTGTCACAGGGCAAAGATGATTTCATTATATTCTATTTGTGAATTACAGKTTCAATCTGAAGGCATTATACTAGCCCTATATTCCATATATATATATATATCTCATGCTACTTGTGAACTTCATTCTTTGGTCTAAAACAGATGAGAAAAAGCAACACAAACAAGGTAAATGTCTAACAACCTTCTACGGCATAATTTCTTCCAGCAAAAAACAGCATTAATTTATGCTAGAAATATTTCTATCTGCCCTTTTTTGGATCATGGAATGCACTTTATTTTTATTATCTCAATGCTCTTTTTGTCAGGCCACACTCCCTTGGGTAGGAGGGGCTGTTTCCCAACACAAGAACAGACAACTCAAGAATTTGGAGCTCTATGCTATAAGTGGAATAGATATTGCCAAGCCCTTTAGGGTCACATTTTTTGAAGGAGATCATCTTTCTTAGTCAAGGCCTGCTTTGCAGAAGCACCCAGCTCTCACACATATGAAATAAGAGTGGCCAAATTTTTAAAAGCACTGATCTTCTGGGCATTGATCTGTTTTGCAAATCTTGCCCTAGCTCCAGGTTTTGAAYACTGTAGGTACTTAGCTCTAGGTTTTTGGCCTTAGCATACAAATGCCGTGAAATTTCAGAAAGCTGTAATGTAGATAAGAGCAGATCATGTGGGACTAAACACACCAGTGGAAAAAAMCTGAGGAACTGAGCCCTTGGTAAGCTGAAGTGTCAAGGGTATACTCATTACTATCAGATGCGCATACATCTACACGCTACATGCTACACAAACTATTTTTGTAGTGGCACAAAATTATTTACAAGTTTTGTGAAATCCTCCAAGGACAACTTCTGCATTGCCTGATGCAAAGGAGAATACTGTATTAAATATAACAACAGCCCTCTTAGGCACACATTTCTTGGTATTTATTACTCTCATACAAAAAAATATTTTTTTTTCATAAGTCATAAAGCAGATTTCAAGGATCTGTATTAATCTGTGACTTCTGTTTCAGTTTTCGTAAGCAGCCACAACAAATACCTGCACTATATTTAAGTAACATGCATTAACGTATTTAACAGACTGTCACTGGAACTTCCTGAAATTTGTTTTGACTTGGAGAAGAACGCTCATAACTGAAACACTTCTAACACTTAAAATGTTTTTAAAAGACCCCATCAAATGCCAGAAACATTTGATGCACGGTGGGTTATTCAGTACTTCCATGGAATTTCTGTTCAGGCCAACAGTAAGAAAGCACAAGAAAATTTAGATAGTACAAGTACTYGTGGGGTCTTGGAAAAAAAAAGACRATGAACTCATGARAAAAGACAAATTCTTCATATTGATTCCTCTAAAATTGCTTCTTACAAAATAATTCAGATACAATACAAAAGGTATCGAAGTTCATCTGGCAGAGTGTATGTGCTCTAGTGTTTGTATCACAATATTTATATTCTGATACTTGACTTGAGCAGCCACTTCTTAAATGTCACTACATGAATGTCCCTTTACTTCACTTACACTTCTTGGGTTTGCCTCCCCAGTTTTAAAACACAGACATATGAGAATGAGGGGAAAACATTGTTTCACATTATCTTTAATGAAAAGTTAGTTTCATGGCCTTCCTAGTTTAATACAGGATTTAATACAGGATTGTTTCACTACWGGCAGAGTTCGCTAAATATAATAAAATGACAAGATCATTACTTCTCTAGTGGCAGTTCGCTTCATATAGATCACCTTTGTGCAGCCCATGTGCCGTATGATTGTAGTTTTAAGGTAGAGACATCAGAGTGTTTTACTGTCCATTAAAAATTTGGGATAGTTTTCAGTGCATTTCTAAAAAGAGTTCCATGGGCCAAAATCCTCTGCTGTGTAGTGAGGAAGAAAAGCTGCTACAAGACACAGACACTTACAAGAAAAGCTTTCTCATTCCTGCCTTGTTAGTATAAAACTCCACATACAATTGACTTCCTAGTTAGGGTGTTTAGGAAAACAATCACCATCTGCATTGGATTGTCATCCATATTTCAATTATTATTTTTTTATCCCTTTACTTCCAATTAAGTGGGTAAAAAAGCTGCCTTCCTGAAAAATGTTGTGCATATTTATAATCCAGTTTATAAATAAATCTTTTTCATTGCTCTTTGTGCTTCAAGATGGAAGAGATGTAATTTATACAGTAAATTCCATCTGCACACTGTAAATATATACTGCCGAAGTTACAWAGAATGGAAATGCTGTGGTATAGCAGCTTTATCTCTATTATCCTGCTAACCACAAGACCCCTAAACTGTAAAGCCAAGAGCAATAAAGATCATCAGAAATGAATGCCGATAAAACGTTAGCACCACACACAACATCATTATGTATTCTGCATATACAATGAAAATATCATGAAAGTTGTTATTTTTTCCTCTGTTCTCCTACAATATGGTATGTCTGCCTCTAAAATCCTCAGAGGTGGAAGGAAAAATACAAATAATATATTAAAAAATCACTAACTATAACCCACTATAGCTTTTCTTAATGTGTAAAACTCATTATTTTAAGACTGTTTCTCTAGAGAGTACTAGTAACAAGTGCCATGTGTCCCAAAAACTGTGACTTTCTCCTTTCCAACAGCATAAAGACTTGTTTCATGCAGATCTTAAACATGCCACTGAGCCATTGACTGTTGTGGACTCCTGGGCATCGGGCCAAAATAATTTTGGGGAGAAATTCCACATATGCAAGGGGGCAAAAAATGACATAGCTCCCTGGCAGAGATATATGTGTGCATATGCATGCATGTCTCGTTAAGAGTAGCTTTAAGTTACTAGAAGAGGTTATGAAAGCTCCTCCAGAGAGCGTGTATTGATGAACCAGCTACACAGTCAAAGGTCCATGACCAATAATGCTTTATTTATGGATATTGTCCAAAGGTGTGTACATATGAACATGAAGACATTACATGCCCGCACATGAGAACTACTCAGAACTTTCTCAGAACTACTGAGAAAAATAGATGATCCCGTTATTATGGCCCAGGAAATAAGTGCTTCCTTCTCCTGATGGTGAAAGCCTTAACTTGGGGATAAAGGAAGCCTGATGATACTCAGCGAAAGAGTTATCCTCCAGAGCCTTACCTGCCAAAAAGCAGCAGTGCTGAGACTGAAAACATAGGCAACATTCCTAGATGTAGTTGGTCAATCTCATACACTCTGTTCATAGTGAGGGACAGCCCTAGTGCCCTGATCATCCAAGCCTGAGGAACACTGCTGATGTGCTCTGCAGCTCCTTCTCTACTTTATGCCCGCGGTTTTCATCAGAAGGAAAGCAGTCTGCCAGGATTATGGTCATGACAAGCAGTACGCTTGCAAGATACACAACTGGGAACCAAGACTCTGGGATACAAAGCAAAGGACATCTGCCCTTAAATAGATAACCTGCAAATATCTGTTGGCAGCAGCTGACAACAGACTCCATTGCGGTGATGCTAGACATCTCCAACTTGTATTTCTTAATTAACTCCTACCATCTCCATGCCCATACCATCTACTTCCACACAGGATAGAGTGAGCTAGTCGGACAAACCTAATTAGTTTCTTCTCCGATRTGTGTAAGAGCAAGATTCATCGTGATCACCAGGGAATACCATGCGAATGTGCCATAAGCATCATATCAATCACAAAGCTTAGACAAGTACCAGAAGGAAAAAAAGATGTAAGAGTTTTAAAGCAGTGATCATCTTTTTTTCCGTTTGTACACTACTTACAATAAAATAATGGCTCTAGTTATCCGTATGACAATATAGAAATAGCTCTGAAATCTTCACTGGATTAAGATGGCAAGTTCTGCTTCTGAACATTAGGCTGCATTATACTAACATAACAGAATACACATAACATTATGAATGCTTTTTTCCCCATGTTTCTTTAGAAATGTTTAAATTAGAAAAAAGTAAGGGAAATACAGAAGGAATGAGTTTGAGAATTAAATTTTCATTTTAACTTTCTARATGTCTACAAAGTAGTACTACGCTCACACCTGATTTTCAAAGGCAATCTAACAAGTGATGCCGTAGGTGATACAATTAATTAATTTATCATCAATGCTACCAGGGATGGTAGTTTTCTGTTAGATGAGCAGAAGATCATACAGTGCTAATACTCACTCCAAGTGGGTATCAGAAAACACTTCTCTGGCTCCTAATACTCAGCAAGGCTAACCAAATTCTTCTRTGGTTATGAAAAGTTTACACGGCTCTGATTTTTCAAAAGTTATCCTTAGACTCCATGCTGAGACTGGAAAAGTTTACATACTAAGAASAGAGTGTGAGAAAAACCTGCCTTAATGTCCTGATTCCTGTCTGTGTCTGWGTGTGGTTGATCAAAACGTCCTGCCCCTAGCACTTACACTCTCAGGACAGTGGAAAACAGCTTTAAGAGGGGCTAAAAAGGTCTGAATGCACATATCTGGTATTGTCCCAGTCAGAAAATGCAGTCCTTTGACATTCAAATGTAATAAAATAGCAATGTTCTACACAAAATAGTGGGTGAGAGAGAAAAAGTTGACAAAATACTCAAACTGAGTAAAAGGACTAACGCATTTGCTATGTTCTCTCAGCTCCACATACCCTTAGGACCACTGAATAACCTTCAGTGTTACGGAAAAAAGGAAAATGCCAGAAAAGACCTATGAAATCAGTTACAGAAATAATTATATACACAGAAAGGGGAAAGCAAATGTTAAAACACAAAAAAAAAGCATAAGTTACCTAATTCAAATTTACCTCTTCAAAAACTTTCTTACTTCCAGTGTACRAGGAAGAATGACAATCCCATTTGTGCCTTCCTGTCTTGTGTTTGCTATATGCTTGCACACAGCTTGCTTTACTTCTGGAAGACATCAGACCGTGTAAAAAGTCAATGCTTTGATTTCCTGACTTGCCTGATACTGTGGTAAATTGTTCTCCTGTCCTAATCAAATTCAAAAATATTTCCTAATACTGAAAAAATATGTTGACTCTTTTTGATTATCACCACAACAGAAATCATGTTCTGAAAAGGTTAAGTATGTGCCAAATACRAAATATATATATTAGCTATGTATAAGTTAAAAAAAGAGGAGCTCTTGTAATCTTTTCTTTAGTTTAAATAGGTTCCTAAAATGGATTTTGCTTGTCAAAGTCCTATAGAATGTACCTAACTTAAAAAATAGTGATAAAAAATAATTTGCCTTAGGCTGAAACCTCTTACCTACATTATTTTTCTCATTAACTTCAGTTTAATAACCACTCACACAAGAAAGGCTTGGCCGGACTGGGTCTGCCTATGTTTGGCACAGAATATTGTACCGAAGAATCTAAAAGATGGAAAGCATAGAAGCACCAGGAGGTAGATTAACTAGAGATTTTTCATTTGGGACTCTGGTGGAAGAAATACATTTTCTGTGAGTCAGAAGCACCCTTTGAGAGTTTGACCTTGTCCAACATCATTTGGTAGTTTGCTGCAGGAGGAGCTAAGAAAAGGGAGGATCATGATTGAGAGGCGAGGAGGGTACAGAAGAGAAGTTCAAGCCTGCCTATTCTGGCAGCTACTAAGCAAGGGCAGAAGTCAGGCAGGTGTGTTTGCAGAGCTCAGTATTTCTGTGCACAAGTGACAGGGAAGTCGCGCCAATGCAATGCTGGGATTTCTGACTTAGTGGTCTGTATAATACACTGACACATTATCTTCATGGTTCAAAAACAGTTGAATCTCATACAGACGAAATAGAGAAACCAGATTTCTTCAAATGTGCTCTAAAAGCCAACTGTCAGGTCTCAACCTTTTGCTCAGAAAGACATATTTTATCAAGCGASTCAGAAAAGTCTATTTTACTTGTTTATTTAATTACCATAATGTCAAATAAAAGCAGTTCTGTTTGTGCAGCACTCTGAACATGCCATATTCCAAATACARGCAGGCATCATTTGGGAGGCTCGTTCATTCAGGTCAGGTAGGTGCAGGTGCATGCACTGGATGTGAGAGCTACTTCTTTGCCTCRCTCTCCGGAGGGAGCAGCACCTCTGCTCCCCTGCACCCACTCTCCTTATTGCCACTGTGCTGCATGCTGTCAGATTCCCAGAGGGAACAGGGCTCTCTGGAAAACTTCATAAAGTGCTGCCTCACAGCTCAGCCTCTATAAGATGAACTACGTTCAACAGTACCATGCTTGCACGAAACCCAAGTAGGTTCAAACAGGAATAATTAAAAAAAAAAAAAAAACAGTGTAGCTACAAATCTGATTTCCCTCTTAGCTAAAACATAAGACAGATTAAAAGGTCGTGAGTCCTGCTAGCTCTTCTTCATATCACTCTTGCAGAAGAGATATGAAGTGGCCTCAGGCTTTGGCCAGAACTTGAGGGGAGAGACAGAAAGGGGGGGAGAGACTTATTTTTTCAAATGCACCATTTATCATGCTTTAATTAAATACAGCTCAGGAATCTCCCCAGAGTTGTAGAAGGAGGAGCACAGAGCTTGTGACAGACATTTAGGACTCGTAGCCACAGTACTGTATCTCCCTATTGGCACAACATTCTGTAAACAGGCCACTCTAAATTAAGCCAGGTGCTAACCACGACTGCTGTTTCACCTAGGTTTACAGCATCCTGCTCTGTCCCACCTATAAAATTATATATGCTCTGCCCTGGACTTCTTAGTACTTTAAGTTGTCCTCAAGCTGCTTCTTGCCTAAATTTTCATCTTTATGAAACACAGAGAAAATACTGTCTGTCAAAAAGACTTGTAAACCCTGCAAATTCCTACTTTGAAATCCTCATATGCTAAAGTCATGTATAATTGCAAAGACTCTGAGGATGCCCATTCATGTTTAATTGTACCCAGCAGCTCAACGGGACTGCTTGTATGGGTAAAGTGAGGCAGGAGTAAGAGTTGGCAAGATCAAACGCCTATGAAACTATTCTCTTCTTTCTAGTTTATAGTAAAGGCAGAGAGCGACTGGCTTCTAACAATCACTGAGATCTTTTCTTGAAGAGACAGAGTAATCATATTCTATCCAACAAATGCCACCAGGAAAGTTGAGAGCTGTGGCTGCTGCAAACTCTACTTATTTTCTCAGACTCTGCTCCTCAAGCTGTCCATGCATGCTTCTCTTGGCTTGCATTTGCCTGGACCTTTTTCATGTACCAGCTGGTATTTACCCCCAGTGTGACACATTGTAGATAAACTGACACAGACTATGCTCTCTCCCCAGTTTTACACAGATTACAGACACTTACTACAAATAAACAAACAAACCCATGCTATGCAACTGATGTTCATCTTTTTTAAGAACTGCATTTGCAGCGAAAAGGACTCTTGAAAAAAAAAAMCAGGATTTAAAAAAAAATATTTCTTTCAGTAGTTACTAAATTTATTCAATAATATGGTTTTAATATGCTTTATTACATACTGAATTGTGATGGAATTTCAGTTTCTGTCTCAATAATATTCTGTTTCCATAATTCAGGTTAAATTCCTCCTGAAGTTAATAGGAGTCTTTCCTTAGCAAGAAAGGGAGGATTGGCATAAAGTCCCCTGTGCTCCTGAGTGATATGAATAGCAGTATTCAGTGACCTCCGGTTTTGCCTCAGCACCTTAATTCTTACCGCCTTCTGCAATCTTCTCCTCCCTTTAACAAGAATGTTTTTAAACTTGAGCTCTTCATTTCCAGTTCCAGTGTCGAGGGACTAAATTTGAAAGAGCTTTGGCTTTCATTAGCAAATCATCAGTACCAACAAAACCACAAGCAACAAAAAAAGCACATCAGCATGCTTTTCAGCACTGCCGCTAACTGACATCTTCTCCTTCCCTGAGCTTTTTGTGTTTTGGGGGATTTTTTGTTGTTGTTTTTTTTAATCAGTGAAACTAGACTATTGAGCTTTGAGAAGGAAAAGAGAGCCGGTCCTTTCATTTTATAATTAGTGGAAATTCAGTAGTAGTAGCATTAACAGCTGTCTCTTTCAAAGAAGCGCTTAGCATCATCTATGCACGAGTTATAGCACAGATTGGGAAGAAATACTAGCAACAACATGTTTCACATCCATACTGGCGACACACTAGCAATTGGTTTTGACTAAAAGACGGTCCAAACGTGTCGTTCAGGCAGGCTAATGGCTTTGTTTGGCGCTTTTCGAGAGCGTAACTTTTCATTTTTTACTTTTGGATTAACAATGTGGAGGAAAGAACGCACAAGAGAAGCAGACAGAAAGACAGACAGAGTGTCCCACATGATGAGATCAATTAGGCAATCATTTTGGACATGTTCAGACAAAGAAGGTGGTCTCCTTGGAAACTGCAATCACATGCACACACACTCAGAATAACTTCTCCCACATTCTATTCTCTGCTCGGTACAACAAACTTGGATGTAAGCTCTGAGGGACAATCACACACCCAATGTCGACAGACTTGTCAGCATTTCAAATCCCACAAAACAGGCCCCCTAGTCTCCTCTCCGACAAATTTACCACATATTGGAGTATTAAAAGGTGTATCAGGAGGGGGGGGGCAGGCATAGCTTCCAATGTTTAAAGATTAAAATTACGACTTTCTGGAAAGCAAGATGGTGTAAAAATACCTCTTAAAATCTTGAAGGCTTCCGAAAACTCCCAGACATAAAATAAAACAGTTGGAGAATGTTACATCCCTAAAATGAAATAGTAAGTTTACTACTGGGACAAGGAAAAACCCCAGATACTTAGTAGATATATTTTTTTGTCAATTTGAAAAATAAGGGAAACAACATTTTATATCCACATCTGCAAAAGATTCTTCAGACCACAGTGTTCTTATTTACCAAAAGTATTTTACTACTGAAACAAAAAAAACCCCACCCCCATCTTCAAGACTGTGATATAATCTTTAATGTTATAAGTGATAAAGTCAAACTTACAAAAATTGGCATTAACTGTAATAACTATTATACTGACAAAAGGTGGCCATTTAAAACAGATGAGAGCAAGATTAAAGTCTTTTTTTCAAGAAAGTACAATTACATAAGGTTAGACTCCTTAAAAATAAAATGTTTCTGAGTSTCCTATAACATTAGCATACATACTGGAGTTTTTACCATATTTAATAGCCTTCATTGTATTCATTTCTTTGCATTAAAAATGTATCTCACCAGAGTGTAGTATAGCTTAATTAATATAAGAGAGACTTGGTACACAGTTCTCAGATGAAACACAAAGTGGAACACAGTTTTATGTAACAATAGGTGAAATATCTTCCTTAGCAATCCATATATAGACTTCAATTAACCTTAAAATGAACTTCGCTTTTTCAGGCAAAAAGACAAAATTTTCTAATTGGAATCTTTTATAACCAAACAGCCAACATAAGCACTGAAAGAGCCAACTAACCCTGGAAGAAAAAAGAGAATTTACCAGAGCTCCCATTTCGCCCTGTAYAGAAGTTCCATACTGGAACTCCTACGACAGGAACTTGAAAGTTAATGTAAAGTAACATGGTATGAGACACATATCGGGACTGTAACCGTCAGTGGAGCCCATACTGCTTGAGTAACTGTGAACTCTTCAGCTGTTGAGTGACAAAGGCATTATTAGTACTGGGACTAAACAATAAAGGAAGATGAATTAGTCCCACATACTACACCAGTAATTAGACTGGTAAGGACATTCCTTTTTCAAATGGACCTCYGGATGCTGTAGTAAGGTTCTCCCTTTGCCATCTGAAAGCAGATGCAAATTGGAGCACAGTATAAATCATCACAAATGCTTAAGAAAGCATAAAATACAGACAAATCTGATCCAAATTTAAATTTTGAGCTATACCCGTGTTTTACAATAATAGGATCCTCTTCCTAAAGGAAGCATTAAAAAGGAAGGAGCACACTTGTCCTCTCCTGCTGAACAGCTTTTTGCAAAAGGKACATGTTGCAATGTATTTTTTTAAACTTAGCCTAGGACTCATAACAAGCACATTTTTCTTGCAAGAAACTGAATCAAACTGCAAAAGCTCTACTCCTCTAAMGATTCAGCTTCATGACTTCATCTGTTTAGTTCTGCAACTACAACACATCCTGCCTCTAAACTATAAGTGGACAGGATTAAAAGCATAAATTCCTAAATTCATAAAACTACAAAGAAAGCATTTTCATTAAAGTAAAAAAGACCAAAGATAAAGAGCTCCTGCTGACTTCAATGTAAACCTTACGGGCTTCTGAGATACCCCACTTCTGCAACAGTCCCTGAGCCAGCCTTTGCACACACTCAGTACATGTCATTTGTAATCTCAGATTAAGTACAGGACATTGCTGTGTAAGGATACACAGAAGGGGATTCTTGGACCAATTTTCAAAGTTACGTAGCTAGCCCTGCCAGCAGAAGGTAAAACTGATTTGTGGATCTTGCAAATCAGATCTCTGTGTGCTTTTAATAACAAAAACTTCAGAAGRTGAACTACTAAATTCTTGTTTTCAAAAGTCAGAATTTTTGGCATTTTATTCTTTTGTCCTGACTTCACTGAAACATTTTTCATACAGAATRGTGGAAATAAAATCTAAAAATTATAGCAGTCCCTCTTAAATCTCTCCAGTGCAATTGGTCATATGAAGTATTTGAAGTTTTGCACAAGGGTGACCCACCCATTGTAGAGATTCTTCRGTTCAATCTGCTGCTTAGAAATGCTCACAAGCCGAGTCACACAGGCCGTCAAAAGTATCTAGGGCATTTTAAGAGTTCTTCTTGGCAATCTGCTACCTTATATTAATACAGGATGTTAACATTTTGATTCTAAATCCTTGCAKAAGGGTGATCCCACATTTAAAGTAAGTCTCTACTACCTAGGAAGTTACAATATACCACATATTCTCTCATGACCCTATATCCATATGTTTAGGTACTCTAGTTCTCTACATATGGAAAAAATAAAGAACTACTTTTTTACTGCCACAAATTTCTATACAATTTCCATTCTCTTCTAAATGGTTGACCCACACAGATGAAAAGATGACATAGATACTGTGGTGGGATCGCTGCTTTTTCTAACCACATCACAGACACATGGAGAAATGCTAAAAGGGGCTTAACAGTCTCTTGGCATTGCCAAAGAGTTGATCAGATGCTTTCTTGGACAACCACCTATAGAGTTTGTGATGAGTCTGTGATGAGTCACCTGGACATGCTTCCACTCCCATCCTCTAGCATAAGCCTGCTAAGAATTTGGCAACACTGGCCCACGTAACCTGACCAGGTTGCTTTCTGCTACTTTCATTTTCTTGGATAGAAAAAACGAAGACTAGCCCGATTTATGTCCAAAAAATATTTTGTGTTCTTCCCACAGAAGAAAAATTGAAGGTGTTTCATTCTGGATTGCTGAGTTTGTGTTAACTGAAGTCAATGAAGAAAAAAATTCCAGAGGTTTCAGTGAACCTTGGATCAGGCACTAGAGGCCTTCCAAAGTGGCRTATCAAACCAGAAACATGAGGTGGTATTTTTCTTGTAAAAAAGATAAACTGTGAGTTAAATAACACACTGACAACTTCTAGTTACAGAAAGCCACTTAACAATGCACTTAAATAAAAAGATGAAAGCTGAACCCCAGAAGAGCTGTGTACCTTTCATTTTAAACAGATACAGATAAAAATACACCTAAAATTAAGGAAACTACATCTGAACTCAAACAAATTCTAGACACATTACTAAATTTTAGAATCATCACAGTAATTTCACATGCCAAACATGCTGTCATTTTCCATTCTATATTGGCAAAAGGGCATTTTTTGCTACATTTTTCCACCCATCAAACTATATATATGAATTTCTAAATTTAGAAATATTTAACATTATTAAAAGAGGCGTATTTTGAAAAAGAAGCACAAGTCAAAATACACAAATCGAAACAGAGACAGGAAATGGCTTAAAAGCTGACATGCTCTTTGACCCAGCTCCATAAGATGGTATCACAACATGGTAGCATATACCCAGAGATGAAAGCGCAGCCGTAGCTGGCGTTCTTTATAGTGCCAGCTGCCCTTCATGCATGCAGGTGAATTTGGGAATCTTGTTCAAAAAGCCTGTCTCTTCGGCCCAAGGTCAGGCATTTCAGAGTGTCCTGAGGACAGATGGAATAGCTGAGGACAGACTGGGTCACAGCCCCTGCAGCTTTACTGGAAGGAAGGATGCTCTTTGGCCTCGTGGTAAGATGGGCTCAATTTTTCTCCCCCATGAGAAAGCTGCTGAAGCTTGTGCCTGAGGCATGGATTTGTATTGAACTTGCAATGTGGTGTAGAGCGAGGCTCCAGGTTTTAACTCTCTACCATATTTAACTGCTTTGTTAAGGCATTCGTAGTAAGCTCATATATTAAGCAACAACTCAGAACGCTTCAGAAGCAACATCTCCCCAGCACAGAGAAAGAATGATAAAGTAGAATTCCTCTCCAGCTGTRTACAGCTGTGCCTGTTTCAACCAGTTATTACAGAATCAAAGAATAATTGAGTTTGGAAGGGACCTCAGGAGGTCTCAAGTCCCGCCTCTTGCTCAATGTAGGGACAACTATTAGGTTAGACCAGGTTGCTCAGGGCTTCATCCAGCCTGAAATCCTCCAAATGTGGGGACTCCACAACCACTCTGGGCAACCTGTTCCATTGCTTGACTGACCTCATGGGGMAAAAGTTTTTCCTTATATCCAGTCTGAACCTCTCCTTTCAATTTATGTTCATTGCCTCTGTATCCTCTCACCATTCACTGCTGGGACTCCGTCATCTCAGTAACTTCCTTGTGGATACTGGAAGGCTGTTATTAGATCCCCCTGCCTCCCAAAGCTTTCTCTTGTCTGGGGTTAAGAGATGCAGCTTCCTCAGCCTCCCCTTATAGGACAAAAGCTGTAGCCCCCTGACCATCGTTGTGGCCCTTCGCTGAATTCTCTACAGTTTCTCAATGCCTTTTTCTCATACTGAAGGGCCCTAAACTGGATGGTGTTTTCCAGATGAGGTCTAAAGAATAGTATGTAAGGGGGATAATCTCTTCCCTCAACCTACTGACTATGGTCCTGTTGATACAACCAAGGATGCCGTTAGCCGTCATCACTGCCAGGGCACAGGGCCGGCTCATGCTCAGCTTGCTGTCTGCCRAGACCCCCAGGGCCACTCCTGCAGAGCTGCTCCCCCAACCTGTATCACTGCAGGCGGATTCTTTCCTCCCAAGTACAGGACTTTGCATTTATTTCTGGTGAATTTTGTAGGGTTCCTGTTGGCCCACTCCTCCAGCCTGTCTAGGTCATTCCGGATGATATTTCTGCCTTCAAGACTGGTCCCTCCAATTTGGCGTCATCTGCAAACTTCATAAACATGCAACCCATCACCTCCTCCAGGTCAGTGCTGAAAGTGTTAAACAGGACAAGTCCCAGAAGAAACCCCTGTGGTGCTCCCCTTGTCATTCCCCTGCTAGAGTACAACCCATTAATCACTACCCTCTAAGCCCGATCATTCGACCATTTTTTATGCATTTATTTGTCCACCCATCCACATCATAACATTCTAAATTGGACACAGGACTATTTGGAGGCATAGTCCAAAAAGTCTTGCTGAAGTTAAGATAAATGACAACTACTGCTCTCCCTCATCCACAGCCTCTCCCAGCTGTTTTATCATAGAAGGCGATCAGTATAACCTTGGTAAATGCATGCTGATTGTTTCCAGCCACCACCACCTCCCTCCAAATGATGTATTTATGTTTATTATTTACTCAGTGCCCCAACGTGCTATCTGTAGGCTGTATGTATGTAGAAGATACCAGCCCACAGGCTTTGTCACTGAAACTAGCAGCATAGASGTTTCTCCAAGACGTATTATCACTCCTGTACATACGGTGATCAAAGCCTGTTCCTTTGCACCATATAAAGCTTCGCTGCACAGCGTTTGCTACAGCATTCAGCTTCAGTCACRAAGAAGAGTGTGTATGCATACGTATATGTGTTTACGCACGTATGCATGTATTTATAGATGTATATATAAAGATAAACCACTCAGTCATTTTTCATCCTCCATTTTCTTCTTAAAGAGTTGTCAAAATTCAGTATTCACTCACGTGCCTTTTAGATTGCTGGTCAATTCTGCTTAGCTGAGGTATTTCAAAAATACTACTGCACTATGAAATCTAACTGAAAAAAGTAAGACAAATAAACCATTTCTTATTGCTTCCAAAATAATAAATATTAATAACTGAGTCTAATGGGTATATACTATATACTACAATACATGCTGCAACTCGTACGAAAATATTCCATGGCATTTAATATGATGTTAACAACCAACAGTTAAATGCGATGGTCCTGCTACAGAATTAGAGATGATCAATTAAATCTCTGAAAAATAAAAAGCATGGTAAAGAAACGTATATGTTTTTAGAATAATTTCTACAGAAAAGTACACATATTTAATCCCAATGAATTTCTACAGCCCTTTTCCACAGAGGGATATTGCCTGAGATGAAAAATAACACATGCAACCTTCTTTTAGCAAGTCTTATACCTGCATGCTCTTGAGACTACATTCTTATTTCTGCTGGTAGGTGTTATATAAATTTGTAATACRGACCATCCGATAAGCATTTTCCAAGACTGCTTCTTCCACATGAACAGAAATAAATTCTCAGCACCTGGATGTCACAGCATAAAGATGGTAATAGAAAACCATGCTTAGATGTACAGTAAAGTATCTAGAAGCAGCTTAAACATAATGGAAATCTTAGGCAGAAGCATAGAACTCTATAGGACCCTATACCACATCTGACTAGGATAAGAATTGCTGCCAAAAGTGATAAACTGACCATACTATGAGAAATTTAATATAAAGCAAGAGAAAGCTGACTTTACTAAACACACACATTTTTTTCAAATGTCTCACACTATCAGTTGGGTTTGGGTTGCCTTTTTTTCAGTTTACGTTTATAAAATCACTGTTGCATTGATAAACAAATAATTAAGATAATTCATTCTCATAACTGTATCACAATTGTGAAAATCCCAAATTTTGCACCCTTTGCACCCGGGAAATTAGAAGCACTACTTTTTGAGACATTCACCATGGYTTCTGCTGTACTGACTTGAAAGAAAACATGTCTGAGAGTGAATTGTCTTGAAGTCCCATTTTAAATTACAGTCATAGTAATGCAAATGTTAGTGACTTCTGATGCTGCAAAACTATTAAAAGATGGAGCTGAAATTTATTCTACCTTTCTACCTGATCTACCTCTTCTACTATGTATTACCTTACTTAAAAGACAGCGGTGACATTGGCTGCATCCTGATTAATGGCTACGGTTTGATTAACAAATTTTAGATTGCCTTTGCACTTGAAAGAAAAAAAATAGTCCCCTGTTGATATATAACACAAAGGAGTTTTTATGAAGTGAATGAAAGAGTTAATAGAGAATCTGAATGAGATACAGCAGTATAAACTGTTTGCTCAGTTTTTCCAGAAGCTTTTTTTTTAAAAAAAGTGTTATTAAATTCCACTTATATCACTCAGAACTCAACTTCAGACAAAGTTATATTTAGAAAAATGTGTAATATTTAAACATATTGTATTATCAGAAGTCCTCCTCTTCTGTGTAGTGTAGTTATGTTTACATTAACTTCACAGAAATTTGCAATAGGAAGATCTGGAAAAAACTACATGAGGTAGTATTTTCGGTCTATAACTTTAAGCAAAATTTTTAATACTGCAATTTGACAAGAATGCCTTTCAGAAGTTTGATTGTTAACAGAYGCCAGTAAAAAGTTTTATTTCAAAAATGACATCAAGTATTTCAGTTTGTAAGCTTTTAAAACACTTATTTAATGTTTGAGAAACTTCAAAATGGGAAAGGGAAACAGGAAATAAAAGCAACTGATAAATAAAGAATGGTGGGATTTAGTGTTTTTTTTAAAGTACAGTTCAAATGACACAAGAACAAAACCAATTTAACAGGAGCCCTTTTATTTTCATSAAATAATACCATTTCAGCAACCAGTATATTTTGTTGGTTTCCTACATACTCAAAAAAAGCCATCCATTCCAATGTGGAGGAAGTTTCTGAGATCCTAAATTGCTAAAGTATCTCCATGGATAGCCTTTCTGATAAAAATTTCACAAAAACCTGCAGTAACATCTCCCAACCTTTGCTGAGAATAAGGGAGAAGATCTAAAAYGGACCATAAAAGACCGTCTTCCAAAGCAATCTATTACACTAAAGTTAGCTGCATATCACACAGCGCTCTCAATTTTAAAAACATGTGGTATGGCCAAGAGCTTATTACATAAAATATTTCTATTGTGAAGTCAAACATCTCTTAAAAAATAAACCTCTGTTTGTAGGCACGCCTCCTACTTGTAGCATTGTTTTTGAGTAACTGGTATTTTTACTCCTTTCTAAAGTCAAAAGTAATCTGGTCAGAAGAGAGAAGTCTGCAAAACAGGTAAGTGAAAGGCACAATATAAACTTCACTCCAGTAGCACAAAGAGCTGGAAGGAAGGATTGGCARTAGAAGAGCAACGCAGAAGAGCAGTGTGCAGGAAGAACAGAAAGAAGACTGGAAACAATACTATAGGTAGCCACCACAGCATCAAACCTGTATCCATTAAGTAACTATGATTACACAGTGCAATATTAAGAAATATGTTGTCAGTCTCTCAGGACCGTAATTTCTCCTTCTGATGTAATGATCTTTGCCTCTACTTACTGGCACGCAGCAGAATTCTGCAGTTAAATAGAGCTACTCTATTTACAACTGAAATTACGCCCCTTCCCTGTGAAACATCATCAACTCCATTCCAGTGACTCTACACGCTTACTGACCAGATTCATAACCGGGCTATTGAGAAGGAAACACGCTTAAGTGAGTTTTCAAAGCTTTTACCCATGCAACATGGACTCTCCTTCACACCCCAGGAAAGACAAGATACTGTTTAACTCCTGCGACATTGCAGAAGCCCCTGCTTGTCCTGACAAGACCACATTTWTTTCAGAAAACAGTATGAGGCTATTGAATGGATTCTAGTTTCAGATTGGCAGTGATTTTGGATTAAGAATTGGCTTTAGCCTCACACAAGAGATTAATGAGGTTGACAATTGCAATTTATATATAGCCTTAAGATACCACATTTAACTGTAAGATGCTTACAACCCAAAGTAAACTTCATAGTCACTCTGAATTAGAAGTGACTATTCTTGTTAGTCATCTACAGTAAAGAGGACCATCCAGGCCATGTTTACTTCAACGGAATGTAGGCAGTATTCTCACAATTGCAGATTTGCACAAGCAGTAATTTGCTTCATGTCTTCATTAATTAGTGCTGCTTAAAAATCTTATTCTGACACCTCATAGCCTGTCTTCTATTCTTCCAACTATATCGYATCCTGAAGTGAATTCATATGGTTTATTTTCTAACATAACAATGACTGTCACAGTTTCCCCTSAAGTGCTAATAAGATGTGGACACAGGTTCCACATTAAAATTACATGCAGGATTAAACAAACAGGAGGTAAATTCGTTTGAAAATCCTGATAACTGCCTGCATATACCTAGAAACATTTACTAAAGTAAACGTTGAAGAGAGTGCAGGTCTGGTAAAAGTCCTTTTTGTCCACGGGGAATTCAAGTGAGACATGGAAGAGTCAGACATAGCATCGTCACGAATACTGCAACTTCATCCTAAACTGCCTGAGAACTTCTAGACACAAGGTTCAAACTGATATAAACTGGTTATTAAAAAATCCTCTCCCCTTTTGAGACAGCTTCACTCMGTGCCTCTCACCTGGAAACGGCCACCACAAATAACTGATTGGATATTTTTAAAAACCGGACCTGCACGATTTTGAATTTGGGAGAGACTGACTGCAGGTCAACTAACGTCTCACTGATCAGAATTCAGGCCTGCTCTGAGTGTAAATGTCTATCAGCGAATGACAGCATAAGTCTGAATATGAAACTGCAGAACATTCTAAGACACATATTTACAATCGCGGCATTTTAAAGTACAGAATAGTCGGAAATATCATAGCTCTCAGTTTAACTTAAAATTTCCATTGCTGGTTTCCAACATGCCATATATGCCGCATAAATAGATACTGAAACCTGTGTCTTCCCCCGCCAGCAGTCCTCTACGTCTCTTAGAACTAGAAATGCTAACCATAGAGATCTGTCCCAAGTTAATAGGGAAACTCTAAGTGCCCTTTGCAGAAACTTTTCACTAGCAAGTTTTGGCAGTACGTATCTAGCAACTTGCATATTTCCRAAAGATATGGTATTCTATTCTGCCAGGATGCAATTATCTAGGAGGAAGGGACTATGTATTTCAGCAAAATATGCGTTCAGCTCAAATTAATAGCAACTTTTGACTCTACACCAGAATTCTCTACACTGAGTTCCCCTTAGTATCACTTCCTTAATAACACAAGGGGCTGTTTCAAAGAGTAAGAAGTGAAGAAGAGCTTTACCTTTCTCTTTTCAGAGGTGAGTGTTTTTATTCTACRTTGCTGTATTTATTCAAACATTGTCAGGCAGCCAATATAAGAAACTCCAGCCAGAAATATTAGATATAAAACCTCAGTTACGGTATGTATTTTGAATGCTATCCCATATTGGAAGCAATTTTCTGTCTTAGAAATTCATCCTAATTTTCTGTATTACACAATCATATATACCTATAAGAATGTGAGAGTAGAATTGAACAATTTTTCTTTCACCCTTCATTATCATACCTTTAGTATGATGTTTTCCTCACATCTTTATGAGTAACTAAAATCGAATCCACAAGGAGCACTCAGGATGTAAAGTTCCTTTTTGGTATTATTTAGAGGTTCAAGTCTAGGAGTAGAATTTCAAAAAACTATGCTTACATCTTAATATCAACAGTCCCATAAACATCATCTTTTCTGCTCTTTCAGTTATTTATATTTCTGGATTTTTTATTCTTCCCAGAATCACCACCACTTCGGCTGAGGAAATTATATTAGCTCTTCTCTCATGTTTGAAGTAGGAATCCATGAGGTAGCCAATTCATGCAGCAGTGTTCACGGCACACATTGAGTTCAGCATGAAAMACAACAGCCTCACTTATTATCCCTAATAAACAAGATCTGTGGTGCCACACACCTTTACACAATATGTTAGCACCTAACTACGTGCACACAAAGTGGGAAAGCGGGTTCTCAGCTTGAACTGGGCTACATTGTACCTACCAGTACAGCAACTTTAACCAGGAGGATATTAGGATACTAGCAAGGTTGTTGAAGTCATCCTACTATTCAGAAAGAGATGTGAGGTTCATGGAGGAGACCGTAAAGAGATTACTACGAAAACATGAGATTGCTGCCCAGTGAATAAGAAACTCTCCAAGAGGAAATTCCTCTAGCAGTTCTTGTCCTCCTTCCTCACCTTACGTCCCCTCTACATACAYAGGCATTTATTTCTATCATTCAAGGACTTACTGGAGAAAATGAAAGTGAAATAGAAAACAGTTCTGGGATTGCAGAATGTACAGAATATGAATGAGTCCTAAAACCCTTTGACAAACGTGAACCATAAGATTGCCTTTTAACTTCCTGCACTAAACACATTATAGGCTGGCAAAAAAATCACAGAATAAATGAAAGACATTTTGCTTTTAAAAACACAGCCCACCTGATGAGATATTGCAAAATCACAACTCATTTTTGTCTTGTCCTTAAATACGGTATTTACCTGAGTAATTATTCAATTCCCACAGACTGCATGCGGACAAGGAGTTGGATAGACTTTTGTGTTGATTAAATCGTAAATTTCCTCATATAAACACTGCTTTATTAGAGCAACAAAAGTACAAACTCCACTTCTGAGGAAAGAAAAAGAAAAAAGAAAAAAAGGTGAACTCTTGTTTCCTGTTATGTTTCATGTTATCTTTCAAAAGTTCAGCAGCTAAAAGCTACCTTGAAAGAAGCCAGAGTATTTAATGAGACAGAAACTGGCAAATAATGCTTTTCATGGGACCAAGTTGTACTTTTTCTTCAAGCTAGTCAATAAATTGTATTTAATGCAAGAAAAGTACTGCCTATMGCTCTTTAAATAAATATTAAAGGCCTGGTAAAAAGCAGGAATGTATTCATTTGGGAGAAACCTTTACTGCTTATGCCTTAGAAATGACTTTAAAAACTAAACTAGTTGGAACAAAGACAGTCTCTGCACTTCAGCTGAAAGGTAAGGGTAATTTGAAGAACTGGTATCTATATGAAATATATCCTACGCTGTTTTATGTAATTGCTATTGCAGTTTGGTTTTAAATAGAGTAAAGCCAATAAAAATCTGTTCCTGTCATTTAAAAATTGCTTATTTGGTATCCAAGAGATTTTTCATTTGAATGTCGAAAAAGATTGTTCTCGCTGTATTTCTGCATCAAACTCTCTCTTCTGATAGTGGTGTCATTGAACAACACCCTTAGCTTCATTCTTCTTTCTTTATACCTCAGCATTCATATCTACCGCCGCAACTTCTGTTAATCTTTATATTACTGGTTCACAAACTGTAGCTTTCCATACCTTCCCCCTCCAGTCTTCATTCAGTTCTATATTACTTAACGCCTTTCCACTGTATCACCCTGGATGCTCATGTAACCTCTACAGGGTAAAAAACGACTCAATGTGGTGAGTTCACCTGCATCAAAGTTCTTCTCTTCCAGTGATGCCACCAAACTGCCATTTCAGTCGTACATTCGATTCCTTCTTCATCCTCTCCCTGCACATAATGGAGCTCAGTAATTTGGCTTCTTTMTAGGCTTTTTCATGTATTGYCAGTTTTACATKTGTGTCTTACAAGCTAAAATACATRCTTGTGTTTTATCAAGTTGCTCTTTAGGAAATCATGACAGAGTGTCTCACCTCCTGCATTGCAGTCCCTTTGCACACAGCAGCAAAAAGTTTTTTTCCTTTCCCTCCCTCAACTCAGATTTCAGTCCTTTCTATTCAATCTTCTGGCCCAATGTACGTTTAGTCTTGAGTTCAAGCCACTGAATAAATTCACCGTAGGGTAAGATAAAGGGCATCTCTTTAATCAAATTCTTAATTCTTAAAACTAYCTTGGAATTTTTGCTTGTGTTTTATTAGGATATCAATGTAAAATGGAAAACAAMATTATGTATCTTTTTTTTCTACAAATGTTCTTGTTACTATATTCGTATGTAAGGTATTTTCTTATTGGCATATTTCTACTTGCAGCTCTAACAAAYATATTGCTATTTGCCTCTCTACAAGACCATTAAGGTTTATCTAGAAAGAWATATACTTTTAAAAATAAAGAATAGCAAACATTGTATAATCTCTGCCCAGACTGATAAGTAGTCATCCACTCTAATCTATTAGCATTTTACCATTATTTTTAACCAAATCAATAGTATTATAGCTAAAAGAAAAGAGAGACTACTTCAGAAGTCATCTACAAAAGAAAAGTGTAGACTAACAATGCTGTTAGCCTTTTAAGCCATCCAAAGTCCTGGGCTATTAGTTACACAGTTAGTGCTGGAAACAAAAGAGGAAAATGCTGTCCAGGAAGACTAAACTGAACAACTGTSTAGTTCTTTGTGCACAGTGAAGATCCTCAAGGAAGAAAAGTACATGTGCAAATGACAGAAAAGAGATTTCAGGAGCACTCATACAAGCTGACACCTTTCGCTCATATGTTTTACCACCGATCACCGGGGAAGCGTTCCACAGAAGTTCCGAAGTCTCCACTTCTCTACAACATCACCTGCAATGATTCAAGAAAAGCAAATCCCAAATAGCCTCTAGGTCACACAGCAGTATATAAACTTTACAGTTTTGGAGGAGGAGAAAAGAAACACTTCACAGGCAAGTATCTCATAATCCAAAAGGAAGGGGTAAGAGGAGCATCTTTTTCTCAACCCTCTTAGGTTTTTGTTTTGTTTTCATTCTTCTGTAGTTTTATGGTTTGGGGGTGGGGTTTTTTTTAATTATTTTTATGTACTTTTATTCTTTTGCTTTTCTAAATACTGAACCTCCTAGATTCTCTTGCTCTTCAAGCTGAGCACTGAAAAAATCTGTCAAACAAGAATGAACCTGTCCCTGGACAAATTATTCTTGCAAATTCAGAGGTTGTATCCAGAAACTTYTCCCTTTAGCCACTGAAAGCTGAGTGAGCGATTCTGCCCCTGGGAAGGTGTGGTCATCAGCAGTCACATAATATTAGCATTCAACATATCCATGAGTGATCTCATCTTTCTACAACCYCAGGGTATCATTGTTCTTCCACTTTTCCAGCACTCTTCTCTGTCTGAATTGGCACTGCAGTCATTACCAGTATTAGCCAAGAATTTAAACCTTCAGAAATCTTGTACATACATACAGAAAGAATCGCCTGTACAGCCTCTATGGGAAAGCAGTCACGGAGGTCTTCTGTTTCTAGACATCTTCATGTATATATAGCAGAGCTCAAACAGACAATTTGATAGAATTTGTGTCTGGTTTGATCRGTTTTGAAAATATGAACAAGCAGTTTTAGCTTTACTGAAGAAACATTTACCACGGACTCCCCGTTACGAATTTGTTTCACTCAAACATCTGCACTGACTATTGAAAACCACTAACAAATGTCCAACTAAGATCAAAGGAAAACTTTTAAATGAGATCTGAAGTAACAAATGCTAATTTTCAAAAGTTAGTGCACATGCATGTGAGACATGCTCATACAGCCACACCAGCTGCATGAGTATCTATATTCTTTCTTAACAACATTTGTGTTGTAAGTAGGTGTGAGTTTGGGATCTCTGGACTCAAAATTTATACTGTTAACTTCTAAAGTGGAATGTAACTTTTGCTTTGGCATTGGACAGTTTATGTCACAGAAACCATTCAAGTCCGACTGCAACAAAAAGCAGAAAGACAAAAGTTAGATGATGATTACTGCAGTAGCAAGTGTCTTGGTTTTATGGCTTTGCTTATCCACATGCTACTGAACTACAGAAATACCAAGGAGTTCCACGTACAACAAGGTGCCCCATCAACATGCTTATGCGATACAGCACCACTGATATGGTTAAAAATAATGGTAAAATGTTCATCAACACAATGAAAAACATGCTGATATATGTAGAACTCCTCCATTCAATTATTGGCCCAAACACAATATGCCCATCTTGTGCTATCTAACGGGTTCACAAAACAAAGCTGTTATATMTGTGAATACTGGAAAATTAACACCTTTGCTTTCAAAATGTCAATATGAGTTTTCTTCTTAAATTACTTGATTAATAGCAATTGGTCATAGGTTCTTATGCTTTTCTCAACTACAAACTGGGCCATGAYCATCTTAATTTTAATTTCACTTGTGTTTCTAGCAGAGCTTTTACAACCATTATACACACTGGCTGGAATACTATGTGTTGGTTCTTTAACAGCATATATTCCAGTTAGGACAGGAGTTTGAAACCRGTTCCCACAGATGAGAAACCAACACTGCAAAGCGCTGCAGGAAGCTGGATTTCACCCATCTATCTATGGAGATGTGCGTCTTCTAAGAGCTTTATTTGTCTGATTTGCATTTATACTGCTGAATTTCATTGGCCCTCTGATGTCCTTTATCAGATTTAACCTGATTTCAACATGTGTAACACTGAGGGCATTCCTCAAATCCAACCTGTGGACAACTCTTTCCATGTTTGTTTTTATTATTCCCAGTATAGCATATAAGAAAAAAGAGGAGGAGGATAAAGACTCAGACAGCTGGAAAGTACCTTTGTTACAATTTGTTGAGCTGCCATTTGCATTAATACCTTTTAAATCCAGTTGTAGCACTGGAAAACACAAACTGAAGCTTTATTGCTGCTAAGTTGGGAAAGCAGTCTTACAGAAACTGTGYGCTGCCTCGCCAAAAATGCTCATTTCTTCCAAAATTCCTACAAATACAGAAAGTGATTTACTTTCCTAAAGTGACCTAGACTAAATGTAAACTATGTAAAACATACAGGAAAACTTACAAGCCTTCTACAAAGACCAAATTTCTAAATTTTAAGAGAGACAAATACCAACAGCACAACAGATGGCCTGGAAATACAGATATAATTAACACTCCTGCAAACTTTTTCTTTTCTCCAAAGACCTAAGACTAAAATCATGCCTAAGGAATTGGTTTGACCCAAAAGAAGCCTGTATGAACATAGTACAAAAGCAATGTAAGGTTCAGTGACTAATCCTAGTCCTTAGCTGAACAACTTACAGTGCTTTTCCTCATTATGACCTCCTTATAAAAGCATTACCCATATCACCTAACCATACATGCAGCCATGCTGTTCTGCTACGGGCTGAAATAATAAAACTGCAAGAAATGTAAAAAAAATGCTAATTTAATAAATTCACCCTGAGTTTTAGAGTTATCTCAGCTACGAGAAAGGAAGTACAAGACCTTACCGTTCCTGTTCTTTTCTATGGGCTAAGCCAATGCACCATAACTGATTTGAGCACACCTAAATAGTTTGCTTATAGAGACAATGAAAAAACCCACCAAATTTAGTAAAGCAACAGCCCCRCAGGATGAAAATAAGCAACATTCATTTTCTTCCCTATAAACTTTATAATACTTTAAAAGCAAAAGAGGCAGGGAACAGCAAAGTCCCTCAGTTTTGTCAGATAACACATCTGCTACAGAATCCTTATTAGAGATAGGTGTCATTGCCGCTTGCTGACTGAACTATCTCTACTGGGAGATTTGCCAAGCATATATCAAAGATGCAGAGTTTTCTAAACTCAGAAATAAAACTAGGGCATACAGCTGGTTCTTGAGGGCTAGTTCTTGAGGACAAATGCGGCATATACCAGACAATTTTAATATACCCCAAATTCTTTCCAAGGTCTCAAAAGAAAGTCGACAACAACAGAAACAACAAAGTTAAAACTGGTAATTCATACTGGGCAAGCAGAGGTGAATGAAAAGCAAGTAGGCAGCAATTCTCCCCTTTCTTTTATTGCTAAAAAAGATGATARGTAGCACTATATGCAAAATACTTAAACAGTATTGATTTTTTTCTTAAATGTAAGCTTTGCAATTAGTAAATTAGACAGCAATTAGACTGGCATGACATACCAGTGGTGGGAGGAACAGCCCCTTCCCAACACCACCTTCCACTGGCTTTATAATTCAGAGAAAAGTAGCCTCGGAACTGTGCCAACAGGGGCAGCTGGATGAGGAAAATGAGGTTGCCCTTTCAGATCTGAACTCTGTAAAACAGTCAGCAGAAGAGCTCCAGTGAGCTCCTACATACAGGCCAGATGGTTTTAAAGCCCACAGATTGAACTTTGGAAGGATAAATATTCTCAAGCATTGTTTAGGAGAGAGATTGCATGGACTAGAATTGTGCCAGGGATGAATATCCAGTGTCTGAGTCACCCACATCTTGGCCCCATTTAGTTTGCTAGGAAAGATGTGTTGTTTCCCAGATGCATTTGGATGTCGGTGCCTGGCTCCTCAGCACAGGAGAGGAAGCTGGTGTTGGAGAAGCAGCAGTGTGGGAGCTCAGTGTCAGCAGAATACCAACAGGCACCTCAGAAAATTGTCTTTATATACACAGTCATCTGTACTAAGCTCTGCGGGAGGTGACAGGGTCCATGAAGTCTCGGAGGGGAAAAAGAAAAGCAAAGTATTTCTTTAGGGAATTTCAAGGCAATTCAAGGGACCATATGTGTCTGTAAACCCCGTAAACATAAGTTTCAAGAGAAAATGACTTCTTGGGTATGGCTGCTACCCTGTTCTTGCCTGAGTTATATACTCTGAGATGCACAAGACAGCCCAYGGGTTTTCTCAGGTGAAAACAGAGCTTGTTTTTCTTGTTCAGAAAGTGAAAGGCTTAGAGGGGATGTACAAGTGCCTTGCACAGGGCAAATACCATCTCTCTTCAGAGCCATGAAGATGGAAGGAAGGTAAGTAAGGCAGGTTATTGAAGCAAAAAAAGAACTTTGGAGAAGTCACCTGTGCAACCTCCTAAAAACTGAGACAGCCCAATGCCACCTAATATTGTAAACTTATGTCCTCCTATCTGTATTAAAAAGGTTATTTGAATGGGTGCTTGATGAGAACTTAGGACTTCTATCATCTCCAAGAAGAGGCTCACRGATACTCCTGATTAGCTGACCAGTAAAGAAGAGCCTCCTATCTATTTTTCTATAAAGTATCTACCTATGTCTGTTCAGATGTGATGACTGAATRTATAAAAATAGGTATCTTTGTATTCAGCACTTAGGATCCTAAATCATTTCTGTGTCCCAGCTGCTTACTTTATAACTAAAAAAAATCCTGAAGTTTCATTAGTTACCACAGTATCAACAGTAAGACTGTGAAAGCACTTGAATTGTGTTCTGCTGTGTGCATTAGCCACAAGCAGTCAGCTAAATTCCAACTGGGGAATCTTATGGTTAGTGAATGCAGCACTGAAAGCACACAGAGTGGTTTTCAAATTGAACCCTCCTCTGACCTGTAAGAAAGTGAATCTGTAAGTCATTGAGAGAAAGAAATAAAGACAGACACARGGAAAGCAATGAATTAAACACAAAATTCCCAGGACGCCATGTTTAGTCATTCTTCCAACTATTAACACACTTTGGAAAGAATTAGTACTCTCACACATGGTGGAGGAATAGCCTTGTAGTTACTGCCTTTCTGCAGAACAACTCACTGGAGTCTTACAGAAAAAGGAATACGTCTCAACTCTTGAGCTGATGCTTTACTAAAAGAAAAAGTAATTCTGAGACAAACTGTGAAGTATTTCAGGGACTGCACTGTAATRATGACTGAATKACTGTATTGCTGAATCTTACTTCAGATTTCTAAATCTACCAAGAGGTACAGAAGTTRCCCCTAAGACTAAGTTTAAAGTAAAATGCAACATATCCATATTGATTTTAGGATGGGAAATTCGAAAGCCAAGGAATAACCTGACTGGAAATTTTACCCAGGAAACAAAAAAATCCATGATWGATTGTGGCGGAAAGTTGTGGTTTACAATTTATCTGGTAGTAGTACTCAGCTGCCACAACTAGGAATTAGAGCCATGCAGCTTTGGGTATCACAGACAGTACTCCTAATCACAGGCTACTGTAGTCTTCAGCAGCAGTCACTAGACTCTCTAAACTTAGTGGAGAGAGAGAGGCTTTGCCATGGTTCTTACTGCTTTCTTCTGAATACAGAGAAATTTTGCCTATGGAAAATAAAAATATCCATACTAGTCGAAAACTTGTTTTTCCTTTTGGTCCTTCTCAAAGGGATAAACAGGCAGAGCTCTCTCTCCCTCTCTTTCAAAAAGAAAAAAACCACAACGACAGAATTTAGTACTGAATTTATTCAACAGAACTGGAACCTCAGTTCTAGTCTTAAACCATCTAAAATGTAAGTAATACTAGATCTGCCRTTCTAGTCATGTTTTTGCTTTACATCTATTAAATATGTGGGAAGCATCTCTCAACCCTTCCATAAGTACAGAACTCRTTGCTTAATACTGCGAAGTTGTTTATATAGGTTTATGTAATCTCTGTATCTGCTCAGCTGCTGTTAGGCTGCCAACAAATGGACCAAGTCATACTGATTTTTGTGAGGATTTTTGTAATCCAGAAGAAACAGGATGTATACAATCCATTCACTAAAATTCTTAAATAAAAAAAAAATAATTTTGACCCCTCTAAAAGCTATTAAAAACAAGACAGAAGATTAGAAGTAGTGACTTCTAAAATGAAAACTTGTAGCCACATTACCTGCTCCCAGCCTTTCCTTTTCATCCAATAGTTGGTGTCTCTAACAGATATGTCGACTTCTTACCCTTTCCCCTCCTACCTAAACAACTAATTCCTTTCATTTATTGGTACTGAATTATAAAAGCATCATTGCATGAGACACAAAGAGAAGCATAAATCAAAAGAATGTAGATATACATTACATTCAGGCCAACATAATAAAAATTGAACATCCTCTTTTCCAGTTTGCCTATTCACTTAGCTAAATGCTTTAAAGAATGCTGACAGTTCTTCTTACCCACTTTGCTTCTCTGTCTCTTCAGTGGCTTACCACAGATGACTATCATTTGACCTATAATGAAACTATTTGGTGATGGGTTGTCATAAAATTGTTCAACTGTATGATGTAAGCACTTTTGTAATTTTCACAATTTCTAATTGCAACAGGTTCCTGTTTCTTGTTAAGGAAAGTGACAGAAGATGCAAGTTCGTCTCCTAAGAATGCACTCATTTCTTCAATATGAAACAAAGTTTTCATTGCAGTTCAAGGCCATAAATATAGTAAATACAAGCACAGGAAAACAGATAGAATGTAACACAGACATGAGATCTAACTCTTAAATCAAGGTGATGGTGTTTCCCAACATACATATTCCTTCTTTGTGAATGTACGTTCTTCACTGTTACATTACAATCCATATTTAGTAAATTCAGAGAAAACCAGTATTAGCATCCAGAAAGATCAGAGAGCTTGAAGCAATTAGCTATGAYGGGGTTTTTATATCCACGTACTTCAATGTTAAATTTAAATGACAGAAACGTAACCAAAATGAGATGCCCACTTACTTTCAGTAACTACAATGTAAAMCCCAATCCAGCTCCTGTCGAAGTTAGCAGATGATTTGCCTTTCCACGCAGGGGGACTAGGGTGAAAGCGAGGAAGCTTGTCTATGCTCCCAATGCCACCAATTACTTAAGGTTTGTTTTGAACAATGTTAGTAAAATTCCTGCAATTGTCTGTCCAGATATTCTTGTTTTAGTTAAAACTATGTTTATTATGTTTAGATTATGTCAAGCAAGAGAACTAAGCTGTACTAAAAAARGTCCCCATTAACCTAAGAGTGAACACACAGAGCATTAAATTATTTGTTTTGTATTGTCATATAATTATCCTGGTATAGCAATTCTGGCAAATACCCTTTTGTGGACAAGACTTTAGAATCATATTTAGACCAAACCAAAGAGGTTAGTGTGAAATTGAAAGAGCAGTGTCCCCCCGACACTATATGAAGTTTGACCWAACCAGCTCAATTATGTCAGTGCAACAGTTACTGCAAAAAAGTCATACTATAAAGGTATAATGACTCAACAAATTAGAAGTTGTTTGAAAATGAAGACTACAACAATTATTAGCTAACACTAGCCCAGCACTTTATTATTTCTAGTACAGAGGATTTGATACTCACACAAGTTCYTGCTGAAGAAAAATAATGGAAATGGAAGAAAGTACCTTGAAACCTTCTCCAGTTTCCGGGAAGGAAAAATCCTTCTCATGGAACAGAGTATAGTATAATAGACCAATTACATTCCAAAAGAAATGTTGCTGGTCTGTAAGTAAACTTAAACATGTGACTGCCTAACCAATATCCTTAAGTGTCTGTCTCACTGAGGTAGTGCCTTTGGAAGAAAAGCCAAGGCGCAAAAGGAACAGAAGCCGATAATTTATTTACAAAGCTTATTTGACTTCTCAAGTTTAATATTCCAAAAGGGCAAAAAAATTAATCTTTGTGGAGAAATGCTTTATTGTTTTGTGGCTTTAACCATCCTTGTACATACACATACATATTTAATCGAGACACAGCACTTCACTCTGCACTCTTGAAAACCAGGATTAGTAGTCTGAAAAGCTGTCACATGGAGTAAGCTAAAATCAAGATTTAGGAGCATAAACACTTTGAAACTTTTTCCTCAGACTGTTGGTACCCATTCAAATATTGTTCCATTTCCTGCTATGCCTTACTCCCTCTATAACAGTACAAGGGGCAAGTCTACTAAATTTTAAACCGAAATAAAAGGATCTAAAATAATATGCACTGGATTAAGGCACACATAGTTCTATTGCTCTCTTCTAATGCTGGTATACTTATTATTTACTGATTTGTATGCAGATCATTTTGATATTAATTATCAGTAAAGAAATCCCCCAAACTATTGTCAGGAACATGAACAAAATATTCTTGGGCAGATGCTCAACTTCTTCCTCTTGAGTCAGACAAACAAATCTGTTTGTCCTCTCCTGACTTCTGCTTTCTATAAAGCAAATGCAAAAACTCACAAACTTACTGAATTACTGTAATTGTTCAGGAGTTAGACAGTTTAGCTATTTAGTGGTCTGGTGATCTATTTTGCCATCAGAATCACTGAATGCCTTCGTTTTCTCCCGTCCTTTGCTTGTCATATAAATAGGCCTTCTGTCTACCAAGTAGCATTAGATATACCATGTGATGCTGATGTCTAGTTTACTGCACTCATAACCTCTCYTTCACAACGACCTCACAGTAATAACAGCTTTTATTTTCACATGAGATAAGCTGACATAAAATGACTCTAGCAAAGTATTTATTTGTTACAATTTTTTTTAAATAATGAAAATAATTATATGTGGAGTGTTTTTAAGGACTTAATTACAGAAGACTTGGAATTACCTGTTATTTTGGGGGGGAGCACATAGGTAAATTACTTCTAACAAAACCTCTGATGAATGTTTACTCAGATAATACACAATTCAGACTTATAATGCCTCTTACTTAAACCAGGGGAAAGGGCACCAGGATTTTCAAGATATGAATGTGACAAGCTGTGTGGACACGGCCATTTTACACACTACTATCATGCACTTCTCCAGTCTTAATTCCCCCTAATTCTTTGTCCTTCTYCTCTTCCTCCTTGACCATTCCCATCTGCCAAAGCCAGTATCTGTTAAAGAATATAGCTTCTGTTCTTCACGCACGTGCAGTTGTAAGAGTAAAACCAGCCGTTGCAAGCTGCTGAAGGCTATTTCCAATTTTCTATTTTTCATTTCCATTTTCTTTTTCCTCTTGTCTTCTTGGGCAGGAGGAAGGAAGAAGAGAGTTTCAGTTGACTGTTTGATTGGTAGGTATTTCAGCTTTTGCTCTTGCCCTGAAAGATTAGGTAAGTACTCTCCCTCTCTCTCTGCCTGCCAACAAGCTGGGTTAAAGGGATATCAGCAGCTGCTGGAAYGAAAAGAAAGAAAATGCACGATATGTTTCATCAGAGAAGTGCATCTGGCACCTCACACCCAGGCATAACGCTCTGGAGGCATGCAAAGGAGAAGGAAAAGAAACATGCACCTAATGAATCTGTGATAAACAGTTGTGGAACAGTATACCAACCAGCAGCCTAAGACTCATTTTTAGTCTTATAGTTTGTAGTTGTAAATAGTAAGGTTACAGTTACAAAATAAAAGCCAGTTGGAAATCCAGAAATATCATCCATTAAAAGCAGAAGTTTGCCTTAAAAAGTCAATCAGTTTTACCAAGTGAAGGCATGAACACACGTGACCATTCACCAATYGTCTTCCTTCTTCCTTATTTCCACTCTCCTGTTATCATTACTCCACTAATCATTCCACATTTCACATAACAGGCTTCAGCATTATCAGTGATTTTAATGTTGTCTGACTGACATCCACTTTCAAAATCATCTTTTATATTTCAACACCGAGAGTGGCAGTACRTGTTCATACAAGGAAACACATTAGATACAAAGAGAATAGTATCTGACTGAAGAATCAAATTTTTGTGGAACTAAATATTGTTACGACAGCCACATACTAACATTTCTTAGCCTTTATTTGATTCTCTGCAACCGAAACTTCTGTCAGTAGTAGCTGTTATTAACAATATATGATATTGCATGTATATATMTTCTTTAATCTTTTACTTCCCTAATTAATTTGTTACAACCAGGAAGGGTTTTGGTGTTTTTTGGGATTTATATGATTTTGTTGGTTTGTTTGTTTTGTTCCTAGGTATCTGACACATTTCCAATTTGCATCCAGGGCCACGATTATGTCGCAAATCTGACCTGACATTCAGGTCTGGACTCCTAACTTTGGTCCACTGCTCTTACCTTTGTTGCTATCCTGGAGTGGGAAGCATATTGATTAGAAACAAAGCTTTCTATGGGGAGATATTTTACCTCTATTTTTTTGTGAGATACCATAAGTACTATTGGACATACGTATTCTTGGAGTACACAGCCAACTATTTTAAAACACAAATCACACAACTTCTTTTTACTGAAAACTGCACGACCTGTGGAGAATTGCCACTGAGTTGCCACCAGTTTCTTTCAGCTTTCCCTGCATTTTGTAACTGCAACTCATCAGCTAGAGTACTCCAGCACTAATGGGAATGATCCATTCAGAGTCTGACTTCAAGTCAATATTGTTCTTCCTGTTCTAGCTCAGTTCAGTTAGCCAAGAAGTTAGGTGACCTCATACATATTAAATGAAATRTTCAAGCCTGGCTGTACAGAAAACTGTGCAAAATGTCACCTGAGTTTACACAAATCCTACATACTCAAACTATCCAAGAAATCTGTCCATTCACATCCATAGTGTTCCTTGCAGACCCACTGCCATAAATAGATAGAGACTGATAAAGTTTCTCATTTTCAYGGCACCCAAAAGGCCAAGCAATTTTAGCACTCTGGCAAACAAATAATGGTGACTTTGCAGTTCCCTTCCCTGTATTCCTTGGACAGTTTTTGCCTTACTCTACTGGCACGACAAAGTCTTTATCTACATACGGATTCCTTCTCTCCAATATATACATTAGGAACACCAAAACTCTTCCAAGAACAAATCTAGAACATGAAGTAGAAAATAATCTCATTCAATTAGGAGGACTTGCTAACTTGATCCTTTTTAATATATTTCTAATTATTGCTGGTAACAAATCACAATAACCAACATGCTTAGATATGTAGGAGGCTGAACAAGTGACCGTGACCTCCAGGTAGTACAGTGATATTGCACAATACACCAATCCCTCGCTTAGTCTGACAAATGTAAGTCACTGACACCTTASATTCCCTTTAACAAAATGAGAGAAGAGGGTGAGACAAGTTGCAGCTCGTTTCACCTGCAAGTTAACCTGATGACTCATTGTTCATTTCAAACCTAAAGCATTCCATAAATCTAAAGTTGGTGGTCCAATCTTTTATCATATCAAGTTTTTAAACTAGTATATCTTTCCTGCCTCTGAAAGACTGATGTCATTTTACATGGATTACACACAAAATAGTATTATTAATTGCCTTTTCCTCATATTGAGAGATTACTTCTGAAGAAAATCCTYTGAGTTCACAGAACACACATTGACACAACGTAGCACTACATCAATATACAGGAAAGTGGAGTTGAAAAATACCTTTTTTTGCATCTTGAATGAAGTCCAGTCCACCTTAATTTTAACCAATCTTTCACGCTTCATGTATAGTCAAAGTCAGGAAGACACATCATTGACAACATAACCCTGATTTCAATTATGCAATTAGGATTGATTAAGAGATAAGTGACCTTATTGAATACTTTGTTGCTAGTGCATTTTCTTTATCAAAGATCTCATCAGTGATTTTACTAAATGCTTCCTCCCTTCAAAGGAGATGTCTTGCACAACAGACATTATTATAGTCTAACAGTAAAAGTTTTCAKGTAAAATCATCCAACTTTTGTAACAGAAGTTACTTCAAATTACATGATAGGAAAAATCAGAACAGTTTTGGAGGGAGGAGGAGAGAGGAAGAGAAATAAAGTGAGAAGGAGTGAGAAGGAGAGAGACTATTTCTTAATCAGGAAACCATGATTCCTGAGTACAAGAAAACAAGCAGGTAGAGAAATGCCCTTCAAAATTTTTAATGTGATGCATTATTTGAACTGATCAACAAACTATTGCTAAACTCACTAAAGAATCTTTAGGCAGAATCTCCTGCATGGAAAAGGCCCTTYTCTCCTCTATTCCTGATCACAAAAGGCAAGTGATGGTACCCACTGACATAAATAAGACTTTTCCCCTGCTCTTTCTCTCACTGCACAAGCCAGCAGATTTGCTGAGGAACTCAAAGAGTTCCACTGTTCTGTCACCGTTTCCCTTTCTAAATCCAAAGAAAATGTGAAATTGTACTAAACGAAATAACTTGAGTCCTAGCACGTGCAAACTATTTCATCTAAAAGTACAATCAGACTATATAATGGGCCTTAGCTTGAAGTCTAGGCTCTCGTTAAGTTTTGTAATTTCTAAGGTAAAGTTGAAGTGACTTAAAGAGAACTCAGCATGGACAAGGACTTTAAGGATTAGACCTAATATAATAATAGATTATAGTATCTCATAATGTATACAATTTATTTTATTACGAAGGGTCTCAGGGTATGCGCATCCATGTAATTCAGAAGTCTACAAGACTGGGAATTTTCTGGTGACGTTATTTCGTTTGGAAATACCAGGTCCCTCTAAAGGGTTTTCATGTACCAGGTAAAATTTCTAGCTAAAGAAAGTAATTCCCAAAACCAGAAAATAACTCAGTCATTAGGGCACTCATCTGCACTGTGGGACATGTGGCTTCAAAACACTCTGTGTTCTGCCTGATATTCTTTTCTATTTATGTTATAGTCTGCATACTTAATCACATGTTCATTGGCCTGCATTTTCACAGTCTGATGATTTGGACACTTGCCTAGGAAGTAGGAGACCCAGGTGAAAGTCCCCATTGTGTCCAGTTCTTCAGAAAGACTTCAAACTGGCTGAATACCTGAGTGAATGCATTGGCCAACAAGCTCTTTATGGATAGATCCTACTTTCTTTTCTCTTCCTGCAGAAAATKTTCAGAAATTCCTTCTTACACACAGATATTCAGACAATCCAAATGCCAAAACTTGAAGCTTATTTTGGACAGAAGTCTCCTCTGCAGTCTAGTGCCATATGAAACACTGTACAGCACCACCACCTTGSAACAGCAAAGTTCAATCTTTCTTTCTCACTTTCAGTGACCTAATTCAAGACAGGATACAAATGATTAAGGAGTCTCAAAYCTTCAGCACATCATGCATTTGGTCTAACAAATTTCCACAGCTCTASAAACCCACCCCACTTGGAACAACAGGGACACACGTTTTTCTTTCTCCTTCCACTTAGTAGATACAATGCTCTCTTGTACCTCTTCAAGGTTGAGGCCAGAAATTCCCCACTTTCCTTGCTTTTTCTCCATCCTCCATCTCCACAAAAGGAAAAGTAAGAGAGATCTTTGGGTTCCTTTGTCCCTCAGAGCATGGCTAGATGGGCTAAGACACTTTGCTTTCAATACATGCCCCATGGTTTTAAACTCCATTTTGAGGCATCTTTAAGTTCATGACTCTCAGAATTTCTGTTTCAGGGCTGTMAGCAGATTATGAGGGAAGTACTACTGCATTTTTAAAAATTATTTTTACCTGGTTTATGTTTTCAAGCTCAYCTTTTAAACAGAGAATAACAAACATAATATACAGGTATTTCCAATGAAAATAGAGAACTATGTATTCATCACATGAATCTAGATACTGGCTATACAAGTATACACCTATATTATCACTGTTTAATTTGGCCTTTATTATATAGTATAAAGTCAGTGTGAAATAGATAAGAATTTTGCCTGGGACATGAATTGAGAACTCAGGTATCTAAGGCTCCTTGCAATCCAGGAGTCAAATACAGAAATAAAATTATTAACATGTTTTTTTCTAGCAGCTTGTGTCTTCTTTCCTTTTTTAATTTTGCAGAATTGTGTACGTCTAAAGCTGTTAGTCAAAATGTATTAACTATTACCACCCAACTAACACATATATTCACAGTTCCAACTTTAAATTGTATTTTTATCTATAAACAATTCCCATATTTTTCAAAACACTTAGTAAGCTCTCTCTGGTGGTGGATTTTCCTCCATGTATATTTTCCATTTTTTCCATATTACTGTATTGTAATAAAAATATCTATTATCTGCATTCCATGAATGCAGTTAGAAAAAGCAGCATGTATTGCATATTTAGATCTCTTCTTCTGCTAAACAGAGGGGAGAAATGTAAAATTCATGTAGTGAAATAGTATTTTGCTACAAACAAGGGAAAGACTTTTGCTAGATAAGGCTCCAATCTTGAAGAAAACTAAAAGCTAAATACTTTATGTGTATCAGTTATGGTACCATTAGGAAATTTGTTTCAAGACTAAAACCCTGTAACATAAGTTAAAGGCAAACAAGTAGATATTCTTAGTGGACAGAGCATTGGACAGGATAACTTTGGTTCTGTTCCTATATGCTGCTGTCTTGCTGAATGACCTTGCTTCAGTTGTTTCAGTTCCATGTCTCATTTTTGCCTTTGCAAAATGAAACTTGGAATATGGACTACTTCTACAAAATACTACAACATTTATGTACATGACCTGCATAGAYAAGGTATTTTGCAAGCATTTAAGTAAACAAGTAGCCTTGTTTATATTCACATTCACATCTGTGCATAGATATGGAATGGATCTCTCACATGAAGAAGAAAAAAACCCAAACACAACAAACCACCCTTCTGTGTAGAACAAACTTCTATATCCACATCTCTCTTGCTGCTTAGTTTGGCAGYGGTATGCAATGGAAAGAGATGTTCACATCACCCAGAAGAGCCCTGCATAATGTAGCAACAAAAAGAATTTCCACTCTTTGCTGAACGAAGTGCCAAAACCCAGTGAGGTTAGTTAGAGGAGTACTTATATCTCATTTCTCATGCAACTCCGATCAATATAATTCATCTGAATTATGAATATGAATTTTAATGGACAATAACTTACATAAAAAGCATTTTCACCAAGACATCCAGCTCTCATTGACTCCTGTAAAATCAGAGGGGATGCCTCAAGAACAAGATTTACAGATCAATATAAATTTACAGATTGCTCGTCACACTTGTCAGTCATTTTTGCCCCAATGGAAGGACAACTTCAGAAACTCTAGTTTTTAACATTTACAAGTATACTACATTCATAAAGAGTTCACTTTCTAGAACCACCTTTGATACTAAAAACCTGTAACTTACAGGAAGAAAACTTGCAACTGCATGAGGTTCTTCCAGAAAAGGCAGTTATATATGGTGCCTAGTTTTCAGAGGATTTGATCACTCACAATTCTAGTAGAATGTTTCAGTATTTATGCAGATAAGAATCTGTATTTTAAAAGAACTTCACTGAAAACAGAAACAAGATGGCATAGAAAAGATACGATATCTATTTAAACCTACCACCTTAAAGAACAACCAGCCAAATTATTTTCCATTGTCAGGCAAGTTTAGCAAGTAACAACTGAACTTAAATCAGTTCCTTCTGTCTAAGACATTGTTCTCATATGTGGTTTTAAGAACTTCAAATGGCAGCAAGTTAACCTTAATTGTTCCTTGTTTAGCTTGCACCAYTTAAATAACTAACACATCTGTTTTTATAGATATAACATCTTTAGACGTTCTGCCCCGCCCCCGCATTGGGAGAAAGAAGGGCATTTGTCTACTAATTTTGCTCTGTACATGGGAAATGTTATTCATCACATAGAACATGGATGCAATTAAGTAACCATATTGAGAACTGCTGTTCTGTTTCTTAAAGCACAAAGTTAACTTGAGTTGACTTTGTCCTTATCAAAGTGGGACGGTTCCTTTAACCAAGCTGGAAAAGTTCAGCTGAAATGCTGTGCCTGGTAAAGCACACAGTGACAGACAGATTTAGACAAATGAGAGAATCCAGAAGATGAAAAGAGTGATAAGGACTTGACAAAACAGGACTTACAAAGTTCAGCGAACTGGGCATCTTTAAGAAGAAAAGATTGAGGAGACGTTATCACAACTGGATATACATTTGAAGATGGGTATTAAGACAGAAGTTGTCCAATTTTGCCATGTCCACATGGCAGGACATGGCGGGGTTCTACCCATGGGGTTAATGGGATTAATTTACAGAAATTGAATGTTTGGTTGGTTAGGTCTTCTGAAAGCTTGCGAAGCATGAAGAAAGATATGCACGAAGACAGGTTACCTAATAAGGCTGTGGAATTCACATACTGGAATTTTTAAAAAACAGGATAAATAAGGATCTCTCAGGAATAAAGGTATGTGTTGTGTACTTAATGTCCAGTCAGAGCGGAAGTCAAGATGATCAGGTATGGCTGTTAATGTTTCTATGTATTTTACTTCCTTCTAAAGGCTATTTTTTTTTTTCTTTCCCTGGTGCACCTGGGGTTTTTTTACAGTTCAGGAATTTTAAAATACCAACTGTGGCTAAATTAAATTTCCCTCTTAGAATAGGAAAGTAATACGCATGTCCCTAGGCCATTTATTTTTTCCCCTCTCAGAGGTAAATTAATTTGTCTACAAACTAAAGTAAATGTAAAAGTGGTCCTTGAAGAAATGCAACACTTTTATTCCTAAGACCCTTGGCAGAACAAAGCAGGCTCATTAGACTTATTGTGAAGTTAAAACTCATTGAAATCTTATATATGAGCTTTACTCAAATTGTATGTGTAGGCTTTGTGGGGTTTGATACTATTCTTTAAAAATAACTGCCTTTTTTTCTCTCATGCAGCTGAACTGTTCTTCCCTAGAGACTTTCCTTTAAATCTGTCAGCTATTGAAACGGCTGTTACTTCTATGGACTTCTAGGATATCAAGACATTACCTTCAATTAAATTATTTTTCTAAAAAACAAAGTTCCTTAGTCACCACAGAAATGGGGTGCAAACCAACCATGAACAAGCACAATCACTTGTCTCTCCCTGTGTCCCCCTCCACCTCACGACAAGTCAATCTACACAGACAACATTTTAGAGTCAATCTTTGTAAGAAAAATGTCAGGGGTTGATTATTTCAAGGATTTCATTTTAAGCAAAGGCAAACTCCAGCACTGTTGCCATGGAGGACAATGGAAAACCTTCTGAAAGAGGCACTTCCTATGAAGAAAATGGAGTTAACAAAAAGCTTTTCAAAAAATTCCAGTYAAGAGAAAAAAAATAACCAAAAATTATAATCATCAAGACGAAATAACTCTGATTCCAAGTTCTTTAATGAGAAAACTAATTCTTCAAACATATGATTGCCTAGTACTGAAGAAGAATAAAAGAGAAGAGGATATGGCCAACAGGTGGAACAATAATCCATGCTACAGAGGAAAGAACATTGAGACATATGTTAAGAAAAGTGGGAGGATAAAGGCTCTGAAGCATGTCTACCGTGAACCTTGTGTGCAGTGTTCAGAAGAACATGTACAGAACGATGTGARATAGAGGAGGCCATCCCACCGACTTCTATCTATCTTTTGTTTTGCTCAGATTTCTTAAGAGTTTTATTGCAATTCTAAAATCCCTMAGTTTTGTATATCCTGCTCATCAGGGTATTTAAAATAGCTCTGTAATGTTTTGTGGCCTGGAGTCATTGATATCTATTATCAACTTTAATTCTCTTTTAATGCAGATTTTGCCAAGAATATGTGCCAGCACATTAGAAAACTGTTAAACAAATCACTTCAGGGGAAGTTACTTCTTAAAACACAGTGCTTGGCCTCAGGTAATCACAAGGTGCTGCGGCTGTCATGGCTACAGACTATTAAGGATATAACACTGGATCAACTGTTTTCACTCTTGGAGAGGCCCCAAAAGGTGGTATTAGGCAACAGCTTTTCTATCTAGAAAACTCATATGCTGGGTAATGCGGAGTACTCCGATCCTCTTTGATCCGGCGTGTGTATGAGTCACTGCGGTGCTGTGGCCAAGTACCAGCGTAAAATCCCCCAACCCTGCCCCTGCAATTTCAATTGGATATTGCGCTCCTCGCCTCCTGCCCCAGAGAGTGCGGCTCGTGCAGGCTGGCGGCGTGATTTTAAACAGCTGCTGCACATCACTGTAGATTCATTGTATTTCCGTGGCAGGTGAAAGGAATTGTGCACTTCAATCTAATCGTGTGTACAAGTGGCATACTGTAGCTTTCTAAAGACACTGACAAGAGGTTTTTAAAGTATTCTAGGAATCTTCTGAGCAAAGAGAAAAAGGTACTGTAAAAGTAATTCTTCATTAATATTGCATGTTCTATATCCTTACAATATCCTTGCCAAGAGTCTGAAATAAGCATAGGAATACTCTGCAAAGTCACATAGCCACTAGAAAATTTTTGAAAAGGCATTCTCAGAGTCATACACTGTATTGCTGGAATCCCCGTGTCAATGGTTTGTAGCCAATGTACAATTTAAAGAAGAAAATCAAGCAATACTTCTTCTATTAAATAGTCTACTTCTGACCAATTTTGCTGAGCTAAGCTATAAAGGCCTGTTAGAAAAGACTGATTTGCCTCCTGGATTATAACTTCGCACAAATAAGCAGTGAATCTCAAACATACTGTAAACCTGCTAGATATTAGAAAAATTAGCCAAACCGAAAATTGCATCGCAAATTTTCAAACTCACAGCTGTTGAATTATATCCCACCARTATTTTGTGGTATAGAGTAGACAATCACATATTTAGATGTTCAGAAGATACTAAAATTTATGCAAGTCAGGAAGACTGAGAAAAAAAAACAGAATATGACGCAGTTAATTTTTCTCCCCTGCTCCACTCCGATGAATTTAATGGCATTAGTTTGTATTTAATCCATGCTAATAGAGCAGAAAGTAGTTTACTGTCTGAGACAGATATGGATTGGATTAACTCATTTTATTTAAAAGCAAACATAGTCCTAAAATTGCTGATATTTTGTGYTAAATTATCATATACTGTCTCTAAGGATCAGCACAAAATTAAAACAGGAAAAAAAGATAATTCATGTTTCCATGAGGACATATTACAAACTTCTGTTAGTTTCTTTTCTGTGTTCAATTGGTACCTTAATATGAGAGGGGGGGGAGAGCCTGCAGAAATAAAATGGTGCATCTTTAACACCACACCTATACTAGAAAAAGGGATGCTTTTTAATAATGTGTTAACTAATGCATTAGAATCCAGCATGAACAAGACAGTCCACTTCTAAGAAGTGTTAATGGACAGAGAACAAATCTTAGACCCCACAACCATCCCACCTAAAGACAGCCTCCGAACTAAGCATACTTCCCAATGGGTTCCCTATAATTCCCTGCATTCAAGAGACATACGTTTCTAATAGCTGAATAACCTCCTGGTAGTGCTTACTCCTCTTAATTGACGATACAAGCAAGTTCTTAGCTTAGGTGCCTCAAGCTACGTAGAATGTATCCTACCTTCTACCTAACCTTCTAACTCAATTTCATCTTCACCAACTATACATATTTAAATGACAACATGCYTCATCTACACTAGAACTTGAAAACGTGCTGACTGGCATGTCCACGTGTATATATACTCCACAGAACAGTTCCTTCCTTTCCTCAACTACACAGAAGGTGAGGATAGAAGGAAAAAAAAAAAACAAACTCTAACAAATCTTTTCTATTTCCTAAGGAAATAGAAATGTTTTCCTGGGCATAAGTTAGGAACTTTTGGCTTAATCAGATTTTCACRGATTGCCATATTTGGAGGAAAACAGAGCATTATCATCAGAGACTCACTATCTCATCAGGTCATCCAGCTGAGTCACAGTACATCATTAAACACTACTTCTCTAGAAATGAGGCATTAGGCAGAAAAGACATTGTGTGGTGCCGCGCAAGTTTTCCTGGCATAAGTACAGACTTCCCATATCACCCACAAGTGATAAAATCATAGGTAGTCATACAGGTTATTTCAAACCACTGTTGATAAAATCTTGACATATCATCACGTCTTTCTGCACCAGGACTGTRCCATAAAACAGAAGGTACACTCCATCATGGGAAAATCCCTATCTCAAAATGACTATTCTTGCTCTTGGTAGTCCTTTCACTCAATGTCTGATACAAATCTTAATTTCTGTTCTTCTTCCATAAGAAGGCAGTATGTACCTTTTTGTCTTTTACCAACTTCCCCCATAAACAAGCCACATCCGTTCTGCCCCCAACACACAAAACTCAACTGTTTAATATTTTTAGAGGTCCTTTTAAATTAGTTAATTAATTTTATCCTCTGTAGGTGTTAAAAACCCAATTTTCTCTAAAGAGGGGGTGGGAGGTATCAGTCTCAGTATCTTGTCCTCAATACTTCTGTAAGGTAGGTAATTTGTTGCATTATTTGCATGGAAACTTTCATTGTAATTACTTGTTTCTTTTGACCAGAGATGATAGCTTGCCAGTTTTGTACTTCCTTTTTCATTAGAACACTATAGCTCTTATATGCTAACATGAATTGGTCAAGTGAACTGAAAATTATCTCCCCATATACGACCACGACAAGGTCCTGACAGTATGGTATGAGACTTGGATAAAGGTCTTTAAAATACTGCTACCTTGAAATGGTTAACACAGCTGAGAATTTTACTGTGCCTGCTTTATGAAAGTACAGAACATAACACAATTTTGTACTGTCCCACTCCTGGTTGATCTTTGCAACCTTGATGAATCCATGAGAAAGCTGAGCAGATTTTGCAATGTTGCTATTAAAGCATGAAAGGGCTGACTGAATATTGCATTGACACACCTCTCAAATTTCGGCAAGATTTCTGATTTGTGTTTAGGACTCATGTCCATAGGCATGAGCCACTTAAGCAATGTAAGTGTGAAGTTAATATTTATGCTTTTGCCTGTTAATTCTGACAGCCCAAAGCCCACCATTTTGAGTTCTACCAAGATCTAAAGAGATACAGAATGCTGATCCTTCCCTTAATGTTCCTTTCAGTGTCCTTTTATGCTGACATTTCATTGAAATACATACCCAACAGATACTGTTTCGCTAATAGTCTATCACTGTAGTCCTTCCTTTTCCAGTACACTCAAATTGTTTCAGTATTTCCCATTTGCTTCGCACCAGACTGAAATGATCATTTCTGGGGGTGAGCAAAGAAAGTCAAGAGAAAAGAAACACTTGCCAGCGTGCTTATCCCAGGCCTTCCTTCCTAGCCATGCTGTCTACGGTAACTAATACATCTGCTCCAAAGTTTAAAAGTGTTTCTAGAACTGCAAGTTCCAGGTCATAAATCATTATCTGAATAAGGGAGAACAGAAGACAGCATGACTAGGAACCATCTCTTGTCCTTAATATCTATTAGCTGTCTCACAACAAAATCAGATACTTCACCTTGAAATATCTATGACCTTAAGGTAAATCCTGAATAGGGCAAACAGCGTACAGGTGCATTCTGAGCAGTTCTCTGTTCAAATGATCTCCTACTCCTTAAGTCTGTAAAAACAGTACACTGTACTATGTTGCACTGTTATGGATCTTCTATAGCATTTAATTCGCCCACATGRTAATAGTGAATGGTTATGAAAAATTACGTTCATCTGACTAGACTATGAAGCAGCAGGTGTACTGTTTATATTGCGGAGTTCTGTGTCAAAAATTGTATAAGGCTGTTGACTGACGTCAATACTGACTATTCAGCCACTGAAAAGATTGTTTTTGGGACACTTTGCATTTACGAGTTACTCAAGTCACTAGTTATTGAAGTTACTAATTATTCAAGACACTGACCACTAAGAGCTACAATCCAGGACACCAAAACCCTATTGCCAGTAACATTCAGAGAGATTAGATGGCTCAGGAAACAGAACCATAATCTCCAGAAAATAAAGGAAAACACAGAGGCTATGTCTACAAACTTGACAGCTGACATAAGTGCAATCCACAGGTCCCTTGACAAAATGCAGAACACATTGCAAAACATTTCCATAAGCGTATGCCAATGTAGCAGTGGCAATGAAGTGTATTTAGCACTGATGCTGATGCCACGCAAGTCAACCAGCGGAACTAGACTGCACTCGACCAATAATTTGACTACATCATTGAGGGGACAGATGGATGAGGATGCAATGTACAGTTTATCCCTCCTCTGGAGACTTCAAGTGCAAATGAGATCACTGATTACATCCAGACTAGAGACACTGAGGCAGAAGTGCAGTGTAAACATCTGTAGACTGTAAAGCTCCAGGCAAAAAATTTCTATGTCTGAAACTGGGGTCCATCGCCCAGAATCATATTTGGTAGTGTCATGGTTTAACCCCAGTCAGCAACTAAGTGCCACACAGCTGCTCACTTACCCTTCCTTCCTCCCGGTAGGATGGGGGAGAGAATCAAGAAAAAAAAGTAAAACCCGTGGGTTGAGATAAAGACAGTTTAATAGGACAGCAAAGGAAGATAAAATAATAATAATAATAATAATAGAATATAGAAAACAAGTGATGCGCAATGCACTTGCTCACCACCCGCTGACCAATGCTCAGCCCATCCCCGAGCAACAATCGCTGCCCCCTGACCAACTCCCCCCAGTTTATATATGAGCATGATGTCATATGGTATGGAATATCCCTTTTGCCAGTTTGGGTCAKCTGTCCTGGCTRTGCTCCCTCCCAGTTTCTTGTGCACCTGGCAGAGCACGGGAAGCTGAAAACTTCCCATGCTTATACTTGACTTAGTATAAGCACTACTTAACAACAACTAAACATCAGTGTGTTATCACATTATTCTCATACTAAAACCAAACACAGCACTAGACCAGCTGCTAGGAAGAAAATTAACTCTATTCCAGCCAAAACTAGGACAGGTAGGCAGCCTTATTTGGTAGGCAAATGAAGAAGGCTGCCAGGTGACCAGATGCATGTCCTTAAACAACAAGGTTTTACAAAGAGCAGTGTTTTTTCTGTGGTTTGACTTCTTGTGTTTTGAAATATTTCATTTTCAAAGACTACAAATTCTTTAATAAAGAAATCTTTATATACAGGTAATTCATTCRTAGACTTAGTGTAGGAAGTCATCATCATTATGCCCATTACAAGGAAGGGGAAAAGGAAGCATGGAGAAGAGAAGTGACTTGATGTTTCCCCAACAAGGTAGCAACAATGCTAGGAACAGAACCAGATAGTCTGCTTTGCTGAACAGGCCTCACTGCCTGCCAGACGTGGAAACTGAGAAGGACCAGAAATAAATAACCAACCTTACTACAGTAACAAACAAGAACAGCTAACTGGAKGTTTAGGAAGAGAACAAACCTGCCAGAGTCAAAGAAAATTATGCCTGAATTTCTTTCCATGCAAGGGTCTAAAACTAACCAACCACCTACATATGACAAAAGCTTGATTTCATTGCTCTAAAGCTACAGGGTCACTTTATGTGACAAACTAATTTGACACATCACAGGAGTTTCACAGAAGTAAGGGTTTCTTGGCTGTATAAAAATGCCAATTGTATTTGTGTGTGTGTATTACTTAGGAATAAGACATCCTTCTGTTGCACCTCTTAGGAGAGGTGCCTGATGGACAGGAGAAGAATCCTGCCTAAGAATTAGGTAACACTGAATACCAAATACTACATACGAATGAAAATTCACGCACATGGTAAAGGGCTACTAGCTTTGTATCTGAGTATCTGAGTATCTGAGCCAGTCTGAAACAAAGTAGAAGGAAAAGGCAGAGAGGAGCTCAATATGACTTGAGATGCAGAAGAGACTTGAGGGAAGAGGAAAACACTGGGGAGCAATGAGGGACAGAAATAGCCTGAAAAGTCTTCAGAATTTTGTATCTGGTCTTGTTTTGCTCTGCACACATAAAGCTCAGAATAGCAACACAATCTAAATTCAATTCAAGGATGCTCAAATTCTTTCTGCAAAATTGTCCTCCCATATAATTTTTAAAACTTTTTTTTTTTTTTTGCTAACAATAATTAGCAATTGCCTAAGTCACTGAGATTTAGGCAGCACAAAGTTACCAAATAATTATAACCAATTTCCTTCATGTACTGTTTCCCCTACCACTCCCTAGAAGGAGAAAGTCAAAACAAAGCAGAAGTGGTGCAGAAAACACAGAACAATGGAAATAATCAGTCCTTGTAGACTTTCTATTTGAGAGATACATGTTCAACTCCGTGCAGAAGATGATAATTATAATACCTACCACCTGGAACAGCACACCAACAAGAGYATGTTACTGACACCGCAAAATTGGTGCCCCCCCCCCCCCAACTTCTATTACCAATCAGATAAAGGCTGGTTTACAGACGTAGTAGCCAAATACAAGCAGTTAAAATGGCTTAACTCACTTCTTAAGCGTGCCCATTCTTACAATGTTTAAAGCATAAAGTTCACTTGAATTTACCATTTCGTCCATCAAGCTACATCTATTATACCGGATGCCAATGTTTCTGGGGACAACAACTTGGACAATTGATCTGATCAAGCACAGATCAGAGGGGAAGAAACATTAAAATTAGTAACATGTAAAACAAGTTGTAAAGAAAAACACAATGTGATGTTCTATGCTGAAAAACTCGTAACTTAAAAATATAATATAGTGGGATTTGAAACCAAAGGGAACTGAGCAATGTTTTTTTCAGTGGTACAAAGCTCCTATTTGTTTCTAGCAATGAAACAGGAGAAAAAAATGAGGTTTTAAAACTCTGACACAAATATTTATCCAGAATGTGTTACTGAACCACATGCGAGTTTTGCCTATCCCAGACCCTGGACACACAGAGAACAATGCAGGAAATTCCATATTCCACTGAGGGAGGATAAAACATTTTAGTATTGTTTTTTCCCTTTCTCCCCACCCCCTTTCTGTAGTGGCAGCTGTTTGAAACTCACAAAGTTAAAATCTTAGAGTCAAAGTTAGGTTGTTGAACTGTAATTGACAGAAAACGTAAAGGTGAAATACATCTTTTATCAGACTGATTTTACCTTCGTGTATGTATGTGTGCGTGCATTCACTGACAGACAGACAACTCTGCCAAACTCCAGCTCTGCCAGCACATCAAGCAGTACCTTTTCCAGTGTCTGCCCTCCCTGGGACATCTACAGCTTAAGCACCTGAGCACCACACGACTACACTGAGAAATTAGGGTCCTGAAAAAGTATCCATTCATGRAAAAGGACCTGCCAGCAGGGATTCAATTTCAGGATTCGTCCCTTAGACTGATTTTCTTTTAAAGATAATGCCCTCTCTTTTCAATCTCAGCTTAATCCTTTAGAGTATATGGGGAGACYTTTTTCTGATAAGAATGTAACAGTTTTCCTGTATTTTGCCTTCTAGCAAATCRCTTTATCTCTTGTACCACAAAATGTATTGTATTGGAAATCTAAATGGCATTATATGATATGTCTAATCAATCAGTCCTGTCTTTTTCCATTAGTCTAGTTGTCTAAATATGGAAAAAATGAAAACTGGAAGGCTTTTTTATAGTCTGCAAAAAAAAGTTGGAGATAAATTTCTTCATAAGCCACACCAATAGAAAGTATTCAGAAAAGTATTATCTACCTGAGTAATTTCAGAAACATACTTTGTAACACCTGCAGAATTATAGGCATTTTTTGTATTGCTTATGTACTTCTATCATTGATTGCCTTAAAGATAAATACAAAGAAATAAGCAAATTTACTTCTCATTCTATTTTGATAAAAATAATGAAAATGTAACTTAAGATCATTCAAGGAAATATGAAGCTATCGAGAATGTTCAATARATGTATATGTGATATGAGAAATATAGTTAAAACCTTTCACAACCCTTTTATATTTCACAAGCACTTACACTTGTAAAAATATCAGCAAGTTTTARGAAAAGCTATCAGAGACTATTACACGCAAAAAAAAAATCAATAATAAAATAGTTGATTGAGACATTAAAAATTACAGGATTCAATTTAAAAAAAAACAAAAACAACTATACTAATTAAGATTAAATAACAAAAGAATTGTGACAGCTTTTCCTTTCGAACTCTAAAAACATACATACTATCTCTGAAGCAGTAAATACTCTTGTCAGCTGTATCCTGCTGCCTTCACTCATATGTAATYGCATATTATCTTCACAAAATATTCCAGTGGAGTCAATGTCATGCCTTCTGAGGTAAAGTGCTACTCAGGATGGGTACGTGTAAATTATCTGATCCTCTGGAGGTGGGAGAAAAGCCCTTGGAATGTTAATAGCAGTCTTTACAGGAAATTTTATTTTTAAGTTCAATCTAAATAATTGGATGCAATTCACTAATACTTTTCTATTGTCTACATCAAGAAATTACAAATGTTCATCAACACTCTTACATTCAAAGCCCTTACTGGACAAACACAGTTCAAAAGACACAGTTGTTGTGCCAGAAACGGATACAATGCCTCGGCTGTAGTTGCATTTTACAGGGATAAACATACAAAATAAAACAACAGCATGTAACATAATTTKCAGAAAAGTCTTAAATAAAACAAAGATTCTTCTAAATACTGATCTCACAACTATGAAATTTTGTTAATGGCAATGAGTATTATTTCAAGATCTAAGAAATATCCAAGAAAGATGAAAGCTTGTATCTAATTTTTAGCAAGCACTTTAAAATTCCATATTTTGTATTTCTAATCACATTGTCACCTGTTACATATACTAAAAATCTGTATTTGTACATTCATTTGTATTTTTACACAATACATTATTTCGCTGCTTCATCACATTGATATTTATGTCTATATACAGAAAAATGAATATGGATTTTAAAAAAATAAAAACTCCTGGCTTGAATTTTTCAATTGTATTATCTCTGTCACTATTTACAGGCATTATAAAAACATGCACATTAAAAAAGAATACTGGTCCAGCCCACTCATCAATGTTTTAAAAAAATCTAAACCTTCAAATATTTCTGAATTACTAATAATTCTATACAATGTGGGGTTTTATCTACCTGCCTTTTCTATCACAAAATTTTCAAAATGAAGGAATAAACAGAGATCGAGCCTGCTGCTTGCAATATAAAAGCTTGATTACTAGGAAGAACTCAAAAGAAAAGGAATTTATTCAGATTGAAAGCATTAAAAGCAATTCAAACTTTCTGGATTACATCATTGGAAGCAGTATGTAATTTGTTCCAATTGATGTCATTTGCTCACATAAAGCCATTATTTTACAAAGCACCTTAGCATATTTATACTTTCCTTCCTCCTAACACTCTGATCACTCACTTGCACCTGACGCATGAAGCACGWGGGAAAGACAATGCAAAAGAATCAAGTCTGACAAATACATTTTGCCCAAACCAAACTAGTATTAATAGATAAAATGCTGCATCATATGTATTTTTAAGCATCTCCTTGTAACTGAAAACTTGAAAGGAATTGTCCACATTCTGTTCATACAATGACCTTGGATAACTTAGATCTGTTCTTGTAGGATTTGCAACTCTTTTCCTGAATGGATGCAAGATGAGGTAATGCCATTCAAAAGGGGCTGAGCAGCGAAACGTTACGTGCAGAACTCAAATATCCTGGCCCCAGTTCTAACCTTGCAATTATATTTAACGGGGTCAATGGAATTTCTCAACTTCSACTACTTGTTTCTTTGCTTCTAGATTTAAAGAGTGCCAGTTCCATACGGATAATAAACTAATAGACAGTATTTCAAACTAACACTACAAAAACATTCAACTGCAAGAAACACAGATTTGTGCTGCTCATCTACACCACGGCTAGTAAACTGCAGTGCGATACTCCCTGTGCCTTGCTTACTCTATTATGGTAAGGGTAGGCCCTTACTGTTTCACCACATCAGTAAGACAGCCACCCAACTGCAAGTAATGTTTTTAATTACCAAATGATATTTCTTTTTAAAAGTGCTTTAAACAATAGAATCTGTCTGAAGCACAGGATAATAACTTGTTTAAAATGACTCTGGGGTCAATTAAAACTTCATTGCATGCCTTTAGAACTGAATGAAATTGTGAAAAAATGTTCTATATGATTTGACCTGTCAAAAAGAAAACCTCACATTTTAAAATCTCTAGAATAATAGTGGCACAATCAATGCAAGTGTTAATATAATACATGCAAAAAATGAGCATGTGTTAAGTAAAACAGAGGGGTTTTGGTATCTGTCTCAAGCTATTTAGCCCACAAATACATCATGCTAAGCTTCTAAAACCTCGTAAAACGGAACTCTCAGTAAGCAAAAATTCAATAGGGCATAAGCTTGTGCCATATTAATCAAGATATCCATAAACAACTTGCACAGATCTATAGATATATATAGACATACAGGTAGACAGAGATAAGTTTCCTACTCTGTTTCCCTTGCACAAAGCAATACAGGAAAAATCACCATCTAACTAGTAGAAGGCTATACAATGCAGACTTTGAGGTTTAAAACAATTCCTGAGTCTTCAGTTTACCTGTAGCAGAGTTCTTTTAATTTTAAATGCATACATCTTGCTTCTAAAAAAAACCCGCATCAAATTCAAAAAAGGACAAATTCAAAAAGAAAAGAGAAGTAATAACATTCCCCCTTACCTTCTTCATCTTTGGTGGGTCCCTGGTAATTTTTTGTCTATGCCTCAAATCCTGTTTACAAACCATTTTTTAGATGTAACTTTGGAATGGCATGCCTGGCAACACTATAAATCACAGRTATAGTATAAATAACTGTATACAGACACACCATGAAAAGGCACATACTTATGGTTTCAATCCTGTGTCTTCTTTAATAAGAATAAAAGTTCATAGTAGAGAACACCATAAAGCATGCAGAACAATGACAGTGCTGCATATTCTCCTTAAAGTGCAGATGGTACTAAAGCAGATTTTAAGATAAAGATGAAAATTAAACCTCATTCACTCCTCCTTGTTCCTCTGGGAAAACACACACCCACACCCACATCACCAAAGAAAAAGAAATACTGAACGTATTCACAGCATATAAGTTATTTGCAATTTCTCGCACTGAGTGATCAAACGTTAACTAAGATATGTGCAGAGAGAACCAGCTCAAAGGCTTTATTTCTTTTCTGAACTGGGCATAAGTTGACAGCCCCAATTAAAATTAATACTTCTCCACTTTCCTCTGCTATAATGAGTTTTTTCAACAGGACATCAGAACTAATAATTCTTCACATTACGCGACTAGTGAAATGTCAGAAGTTTTATAGACAAGCACTAGTATAAGTATATTCAGACATAACCTTTTCTTAAAACTTCCACCAGAAATCAGTGTTTACAGAAGTATAGTAGAATTCTTTGCAGTCCGAGGCTATATATCAAAAGTCAGCATGCCTTGGACATTTCCCGTTTCCAGTCAAACCTTAACTTACCTTGCATAGTCAAAATCAGCTAGTGAAACTAAGCTGTTAGAAATCTGAGTTCTTTTGTCCACTATCTCATATTTATGTGCCTTTTTTTTTCCATTCTGCTGCCATCTGCTGGCAGCAAATTTATTCTACATTTGATAGTCTCCTGTTGTATCACTTACCACTGTTACAATATGAACCTTATTTTCCATGTTTCTCGGCCAACCAATCASGTACCGTTACATTTCCAAGTCAAAAATTTTCAGCACCAACAGCCTGTATTTAGAGATCAACATGACTTTTCTTGGCTCGGAAAAACTGGGCCTCTAAAATGCTGCCCATAACAATACAGCATTTAATATTAGTATCTTTTTTAAAATTACATTTTTTCCAGATCATTGAGACTGTAAAAACATTTTCAAGCACTAGTAAAACCTTCTGAATCTCTTATTCCTTCTTGTCAAAGTACAATACCGTATCTTGAAGTTTACATGCAACCACTTCCTCTTGAGGTTTTTGTGCATTTTCTGATAAAATTCAGAAGAGCAATAAAATGTTATCCCATGACCTAAGCGCATAATAAATAAAATGTAACTTAATACAATTTCAAAAAAAGTCAGCTTAGTAAGTTGTGCAACGTGCAATATTTTTATGCTAACTAGTTTTTAATTAACATTCTACTTTAAGAAAGTAATAATGAAGTATTTCATTACAATCTACTAAATTATACAATAGGTAAGGCATAAGCACTGCAGAAAAAGGAAAATGGKTTTATGTAGGCAAACCTTTTGAAATAGCACTTGTATTCTAAAAATAACAGAAACACTTTCTAAGAAGAAAAATTAAGTGATCTTAAACTGAAAAGTTATGCTGGCTAGCCCCTGGATTACACTTGTACGTAGCTCACTAGGGATAGGGGACAGTGCAATTGGTTTTCCATAAGTTCCAGGGACAACCACAAAACAAAATTATAAAAAATATCTTCAAGCTTTATGCAGGCAACCTTTGTTTTGTCCCCTTGCCTGCACAGGTACACACTACTATTTTCTAGAAGCAAGACATTCTTTTCAATAACCACTAGCTAAAGTTCAATATATGCAGATCTGCCCCAAGGATTACACTGACAGAGTTCTTCAAAGAGCCTGCATGTGTTTATTTAGCCTCCATTTTGCTTTTTCATTGTCAGGTCTGTCCTGTAGCAACAAGATCTAAACCTTGCAGACATAAATTTGTTCTTTTCAAACTACAGGTGCACATAAATGAACTGCCATGCTTTGTACTGTGAAAATAATCTCACAATTTCAAGGCATCAAACTAGCCCTTTCTTAGTCTCGCTAATTTGACTAAGCACATGAGAAACTGAGTTCTCTCATACCCCATGGACCACAGTGAGGCATCGGGTAATTAAGCTATAATTTTGTCCAGATAAAATCCACAAAAGCTTTTGTTACTGAAGTTTTACCCTCTGAAGCGATCCAAAAGCAGGTAGCTCTTAACAGAAATGGAGCAYCTCTACAGCTCTATATCCAAAACAAAACACACATTCCGTGACTTCTTCCAATTCAGCCGTTCCATCAGTTCTTTCCATTCTCTAGTACATGCTGAACTACACCAGCGTGACTGCATGGAAGTGCTTCTGCTGCCTCAACACTGGAAATAACATTCCACTACAAAGTCAAGAGGCTCTTCAGAAAAGGGTCTTCAAAAGGCAAAGGGCCTTTTTTGAGTTGTGAGGCTGACAGAGACTTTGCTGATACAGACCACCTCCAAATCCTGAGTGCATTSACGGACCCGAAGAACAAAACAAAGTGGAAATGAAAAACCACCAGAGCCCYGTCAGTCCAATTTCTCTATCAGCACCAATGAATACGTTTTACTCCCATCTTACAGTTTCTGAAAACTTTGTGTGCTCATCTGTGTGCACAAAAACATATATGTTCAGTATATGCGTTTACGTATGTAGGGCATATTGGAATACTTTCGACTCATTTGTCTTCTAGGAGGAAGTGAGAAGGACTAATGGTATGGACAGGCAGTGAGTGCTGGAGGAGCAAAAGGAAAAAATGATGAAATAATAAACTAAGAAYTGTGGTGGAGTTGTGATGCATGCTAAGAGCAAGAGTGAAAATTTTCAAGAGTACTTTAARAGCAACAAGATTTGAACAATCTGCTCTTTGAAAAGCTGATGCAGAATGGCTATTTTTGATGCATAGGAGCCAGGGTAGAGCCAACCAAAGGATGCAAAGTTCAGATACAGCAGTTAATGAGGAGTCTACACGAGAACTCATAGCAAAGTCTTGATTGCATTCTCAGGTATGTTACCAGATTTTAGAGAAAAGAATTTAAAGAGGGAATGYTGAATGTTTCATCTTGTTCAATGTTTGTGAACTTCTGCAAACTGCCATCCTAGTGCATTAGAAGTATTTCAATACTTCAGCAAACGCTTTACAGAACAGATACCTCTAAAGAAAGTCAGGTCTTGGTTAAGGTAAGGACTGCCACCAAATTCTCAGGGCTCTAGAACAAACACTTAAAAAGGGATACGATAATAAAAACAAGAAAGACTTGGGGAACATTCTTTTCAGTGCATTTACAGTCTCAGAGACTAGYTATTTAATACAATATTATTTTAATTTACATTTGTAGTTATCCTGTTTTACTTTTCAGAAATATAATAACCTGTGGGACTAAAATAAGAAAGCATCCTTTTTTTTTTTTTCTGTTTAAACATAAATCAAATCAAACAGTGTATGTAGGAGAAGCTTATACAACATGCAGCCAGTTGAACACCAAAGCAAATCAGTAACTTGCATGATTACTGAGAGAAAAACATCGTATCATCTTCATGGGAAACTAAACTCAAGAGTCCTTGACTTTGCTACAGATAGGATTTCTTCGGAAACACTTAACTAAAAAAAAAGAAAAATCTATTAATCCAGTAGCATATTTGGATTATATAAAATTTACCCCAATGGCATTCTGAACCACCTTTCAAGAATAACTATTCTTGTTTTCAAGACAAACATTGCAAARTATTTAAATGTGGAAATATGAAACATATACATGCAAGCATGAACAAACACAAAGACATGAACACRGACACACACCCTTTTCCAAACTTTAGGTAGTAAGATTATTATGAGCTAGTCCAGGAGAAAGTTTTCTAGGTACCAACATACGACTGACACATACACACCCCAYTATACTTCAAAATTCCTCCATGTCCAGTACTAAGACAAGTAGCTTTTTAAACTGGAGCAGGGTTTATACAGACCAGATGCAACCATAAAAATACAAACCACTTGAACCTTAATAAAATACACAGTAATGAAAATGTTGTAAAACAGATACTAAAACCATAAAATCTTACAAGCTTAATCACAATGACACAGGGTCAAAGCCACTAAGTCATCATTTGCAGAAAGCCAACAAACACCAGATGTATTTTGGTTTGGGGCGGGGGGAGGAGGGGAAAACCAACCTATTTTGAGCATCGTAACAATCTACAAGTGATACACAGACAAAACACATAGAGCATTTAATATCTCACTAACTTGAAAAGTTCCAGTTTTGTACTAAAATTCATTCGGTCATAACTCATAATCTATCCTATAAAAGAGACATCTGGTACGTGTTAATAATACACAAACTGAGGGACAGTTGGAATTTCTCTCCCCTCGACCCCTTCTTTAATATTATTTTCTGAAGAACTTTGCAAAACTTTTCTGAAACAAGCAACTCCAGTTTAATGCAGATCTATAAAATCCTAAACATTTAAGTCACAGATCCTTATAACTTAGTATTTCTCACATGTATATGAGATTATTTTCTTTGTCATAAAAAGTAACATAAAAAGAAAAATGTCTGAAAATGAAGTAACACTTATATTCAAAAATAAGTGTGTAAATGTGACAAAGAGGGAAAATGCCTCTCRTATTCCTCCTGAAAATGAGTTTGAAAGATTTGAATGATCTGTCGCACCTGAACACTTTATCTCAGTATTTTCCTTCTTGTAGTACAGTTCCCTGTTTACCAAACTTTCTGAACCACTTCAACCTTCAGTTCTTTTAAGGTAAACACTACACTCCTTATAATGATTTGATATTGTTATGATGCTATGATTGCAAACAGCATTTCCCATGGTTTCATAAAATACAGTTCATTAACCTTTAATCTTGGGCTCTACAGGACAGTGTAGTATTCAACTCAATGCTGATTCTGCAAGCAGCAGAAAGATATTTTTGCAGTTGTAAATTACCAAGGTTTAGGATTCACTTCTCTGGGCTCATTTCTGTGCTTGCACAGAACCCAGGCAAATTAGCAGACCTTCACATAAGTGTGGGATCAAAACCWCTAATAATGAGCAGCCCAAGCATTTAAAAAGCCTAAAAATTTATAAAGCAAACTTGAAAAAATTGGTTGCCAATTCCTTTGTTTCTCTGTTATTGTTTTAAAGCCTTTGCAAGCATTTTTCTCAGGGGGGTGGGGGGAAGGCACAGAGGAGGGGGCACTTGAATATTTTTTTCCTTCTGCAATAAAAGTAAAGATCTGTGACTCAGTAACTGTAGCTTCAGGAAAAACACCAAGTATCATGAGACAGACATGAAAATCACAAAGAACTGGCAAGAATTTCCAATTGCAGGATTGAAGTATGAGACTGCCAAAGTAACTGAACAATTATCTAGCAGCCAAGTTGCTCATACAGTTTTCTAAAAGCAAACAGCACTGCATTCCAGATCATCACATAAAATGAATGATGTAGGGAGATGTAGGCTACTCCAGGGGGAAAAAAGAAAAAGAAAAAATTAAGGATGAATAGAGTGAGGCACTGCCATGGATTTTCCAGGGAGATTGTGGGATCTCACTCATTAGAAGTTTTTACGAACAGGTTAGACAGACATCTGTTGGGAATGAAGAAAGTACAGTTTATCCTCTCTCTRGGCAAAAGAGCAGCCAACATAACATCTGGGGGTCTCTTTCAATCCTACTTTCTATGATGCTATACTCTGCAAACAGAGAATGGAAAAATACTTTTTAAACAATATTCAAAAGTTTTGCCACACTGTTAAGAAGCATGCTTTGAAAAGAAAAGCAGGGYAGTAAAAGCTCTAAAGGTTCAAGCYGGACGTTCTTCACCAGATAYTGCTGTTCTCTAGCTCARTKAACATTATTTCATGGATTGCTTSTTAAATCTCCAAACACGACCACTGCTGACAGATTTAAAATTCTTACTACTCTGAATTTTCCAGAAGCTACATCTTTTTCTTTTTTTTTCTTTCATTTTTCTTTTTCCTTTTACCTGCAAAGGAAATTCTTTTATTCTCTTTAAGGATACACACACAGAGACAAGCACATATTTCAAAATCATATATCAACCCTGCACTGATCTGTCACCCACCAGACATCACCCTGTAAATCTCCCAAAACAATTTTGTTAAAGTCAGGTAATACTCTTTATAAACACTGATCTTTAATCACTGCTCTAAGTAGTTACCTCTTGAACTGGGTGGATATACACTGTCACTTGATCTTTAAGTTATCAATCCTAATTTTATTTATGTACACACACACACATATATKTATGGGAAAATCCTCTCTGGGGAGAAAGAGAGAGATTATAGCAAATATGCCTAACATCATAGCAAAGAAGAGGGGATCAACCCGGGAGAGGCACTTCCTTACTAAAACTGAAGGAGTTGCAGTCATTTACATGAGGGCTGACTCCGATCTTGATTCTGACACACCTTTCTTGAAATTTTTATTTTAAGCCCTGTTTCCCTCTGTTCAGTGAGAAGAAAAAAAAGAACTCAAATACCGACTTAGAGGTGGSGTGTAATAGTTCAGCCTCACACTGCATAAACCAGAAGGGAAAAAGTGGACTGCGAGAGGTTTCTGCCAGGGCCATTGTTAGACTCAAGTGATTTTTTTAGAGGCCTTGAAGTAGCCAAAGCTGAATTGGCTGCAAAACACTGAACGTGAAGACAAAAGGGCAAAACTTCTCTCAGAATCCAATCCTGGGAAGAAGCTCACAGCCCGAGTAAATGGACTGCATGATTAGACAAATGTATTCAAAAGGCTCACCCTGCCCTGTAGGAACTGGCTTCCGTTCAGCTGCAGCTGCTATTTCTGCAAGGTGCGGGGCCGCAAGCAGAGCAGCAGATGCGAGCGCTGCTCTCCAYCACCCCCCGGGGCCTGGCAGGCTGGTGCGGGCCCGTGACACTGCCAGATCGCCCCTTGGACCTGGCCACAACCCGACCCGCCGCGGGCCCAGGCAGGGCGCTCGCTGYCACAGGCCTCAGGCCTCAGCCCTGCGGCCGCTGAGCGTACCGCCGCCGCTCTCCTCCAGTGCCCCCTCCAGCACTGGCCACCCAGCGTTTTGGGGCAAAAAGCAATACCCAAACAGGGTACAAYCTACTACCATTAGTAGATTTTTTTGTTTGCTCATTCTAAATCTGATTTAGACCTGCAGGAGAGAGCTTTTATACTGCATGCATCCCACACAGCTTCCTTTGTTTTGTTAAGTAACTACATGTTTAAGCACTACGAGACATCCCCTCAGCTGAAGGAAACGGAGGTACGGCATTGCACATGAGTGAACCACCAGCCATCAACRTTTTCATAACTGCATTCTGTGTTTCAACAATATTATCTGCACACCCGAATTCAAAAATATCTTCAGTTTAACCGCAGACTATCTTTAAAAGGAAAAAAATATAGTATTTTGTTTGTAACATTTTATTGTGTTATGAAAGTTTCTGAATTCTTATACYGAAGATAGGGGAAAAAAACCTCCCAGTCCACCTTCTGTACACCAATTAATTTCTGTATTTCTTATTATGCCTGTCCTTATTTATGTCCTCCGTCATATAACTAATCTCTTTCATTCCTATATATCTTCACTTAAGAGCTTCTCTGCACTTCCAATTAATTTTTATGTTTGCAAAATGAGTATTTATTTTCTTTTTCTAGGTAATTTTTCTGACAAAGTAACTACTCAAACAGAGTATCAYGTATTAGATGAATCAAATGATCTACAGAACAACATTAGAATATTTCTTCAAAATCCTTATGAAAAAAATGGTTGCTTTTCTTACTTCCACCTCATCCCCAGCTCTCTATCGCTGCCTCTTGTTTCAGTGTTTGGGAATAATCTCACCGTTTCCCTTCAAGTTCTACTTAAGTCTACCTTCCCCTCTATCAAAGCTCTCCAGTTAGGAACCTACTTAGACAACTTCTAGATTGCATTTTTTTTACATGCACTTTTTTATTTATTTCCCAGGCTGTACCAACTAATTGGTTTAATGAAATGATTTRTCGTCTCATATTTCAAAGGTAGAGCCTGTCACGCGGGAATCCATCCTACTTTTCATGTTCATCATGTACACYGAAGATGTCAAACACAAATAGTTTTCAAATCTGCAAACCTTTGGGAAATAATAGTTTTCTATCTGGGCGTATTAGGAGACAATAGTCATCTTAGTGACTTTTTCACATAGTATTCTTTTTCTATTTAAGTTTCATTTTTTTGCAAAACTAAAAATCTTTGTATTTCTTTCAACTATAGAGCTGCTGCTGGCAAACTTTTTAAAAAATTAATTCCTACTTTGAAGTTTAAAATCAGCTTTTAAAAATCTTRAATATAATTTTTTATTCCCATTAATAACCAAACTATTCATGTGCAGAAGTATGTTCTAAAATGCAGATGTGGGCATGTAAATCTGTAAGGGAATGTGCATTAACTCTTACTGTAACTTATAATGTAGCTGCTGTAATTAAAATTATTACTATTCTTCCATAAAGTTATCTGAATCTGTACTGGTTCCTTCTGTATATRAAGTGGCCAGTGACCTAATGACCACCTTCAAACGGTTTGATTAAATGTAGGAAACTTACTGTAGCATCATGAAAATAACTTCTTTCTTTGAGAAAAGAACCCATGATTAGAGAGGAAAAAAAAATTATTTCCTATAGTGAAAACAACTGTCCATATTCTGTTTCCAGATACAGATTAATTATGCTAGAACTAATCTGAGGTAAATACTATCTTCAAAACAGTACTTCTAGATTTATCATTCTAGATCTAGAACAGTGTAATAAGGAGAATTTCGTTTAATTTCTCCTTAAAATAAACCATTTATTTCATACAGTCATTATAAAAATCTGCAATCTAAGTGTATTTCTTTTATAAAGAAAATCCTCCCATATGAGCCACAGAYAGGGAAACATACATAAATCCTTCAGGACATCTTTTTAGATTACGCTCATTTTTTGCTTATTACTGCACTTATGTGAAGTTATCCATTTAGCTGGGTTTTAAACCATATTTCTTTCATAGAGGCTCATGAGTTGCTGTGGAAAAGGTCCTGTCATTCCAGAAGGAGAGTAAAATGTAAAGCAGATACTCCTTACAACTTCCCCCATGCAAATAGTCATTAAATGTACATAACCTGTATCCCTCGACAGTGAAAAAGTAATATGACAGATAGGAAAACCACAATGCCACCAATAGTTGGTATCATGGAATCAGTAAGAGCACAATGAAATCCCAATGAMTGTCCATACAAAATCATACTTATGCAACCAGCACACTTCAAAACCACTTCTATCGACAGCTATTTTGAGAGCAATTATTAGATTTGCAATTTTTCCACCTCAACTCATGTAAAAATGKTGGCTTATAAGACAGCAAGAAATACTGACCATTTAAGAACATGCAATGCAAAATACAGTGTGCTCTTTCCATAAGCCTTCTCTGAATCTCGACACTTCTTCTTGCTATATGGATTATGGTCTAAAAAAGATAACACGGTCCTTTACCAGTAATGGAGTTGTTAGTACAAACACCATAATGTCAGCAAGACAGGCTGGCTTAACCAAGAATAAAAGAGATGGAGACTTAGGAAGGATCCTCTTGTTTGCTGGCCCCTTTTTATAGAGGTATTCAGGCACCTCACAATCTATCTCCTCATAGTATAATTGCAAAGTGAGGAATTATTATAATTGCCATTCTACAAATGAAAGAGAGACTAAGGGGCTATATTTTAAAGGTACTTAGGTGCCCAAAGATGCAGATAGGCACCTATTGGTATTGTAGCTCTTAGCCTAATTAGCAGATTTAGTTGCAAATTCTAGCCTTGGGCATCAGTGTTTGATAGCTGTGCTGTCTATTAAATCACCAGGAATATCATTATAGCTGTCTTTCTGAGTTTCCAGTTTAGTGTTTACATGTAACTTTAGTTAAATGGAAGAGAAGGAAAATACTCCAAAACAGTGGGGAATAGACTTAAAGTGAATATACATGAACAATTTGCACCAAAATACATAACAGGCATTGGAATTATGCCAAGACAGGATATTGAATACGCTAATTTAGTTAGTTTAGTTGCATGGCCTTAGATGTATTAGCCACATACTACTTCTGTCACGTTACAGTTTCTCCTTTCATTCTGAAATTCTAGTTCATAATGCTCCATTCCAGAATAAGTAAATCTCTACATTTATTTTACTCTCAGCTTTAATGCATAATTATTTAATCTTCATATATTGTGTCTTTATCTGAAGTAAAAAAAAATAAATTGTTAACTGYATCAGGTTACAGACAACAAATAGTACATTTATACAGCTAAGAAATTCTCTGTTAACAGCTCCGGTACTATTTAGCATTAAATGGGTTAGAAACATTTGCAATACAGCTCCCAGTACAAATACTGCATGGAGGGGWTGGCAACATGGGTAGGAATTCACAAATAGGTACCTTAAATGAACCTAGAAACATTAATATTTCAAACTTCCCAAATCAAAATGAAACATTAGAAGGCTGACATTTATTCATCTATAGCACAGAGTTCACAGATTGTATCAGATCTGTATTTATGTCACTTCAAWAATAAAAAATGGATAGCAAATATTTCCCACCTTGGTTTGCTTCATAGTTTCTATAAAATTTAATTGTTCAATGTAACCAAACTAGTATCACTTGGATTAAATGACTATTGTGCCTCTTGTGAAGTATTAACTAACTATAATTCTGCTATATCGGGTGACAAGACAGGAAATAAACTGGCTTCAATTTGCAGTTCTCCTTGGTGCCACATACTTGCCAGAGCTGTCACCATTTTCTCTTCTGCAAGATAACCTCACAGTTCAGAAGATCTCCAGCTGCTGCCACTATACTTCAAAATCTTATCTCTGTGGAGGTATGTATGCAAAACTAYGCTGTCTTTCATTAATGATAGATCAGTCACTGAAATATGCAAGAAAATGGAATGCTGGTTTTTAGTATCAAATAAAAGCTTACACTCAACTTAATACTGAATGTAAGTATTTAATGATATCCATTAATAATGAATAAGGATTTTTAAATTTAGTTTAAATTTAGATTGACCAGTTGCTGGTCAATCAATTTCAACAGCCATTTAAAAAAAGGCAGGTATCTTACTTCTTTTGAAATTCACAATCCCAATCTAATCAATTAACATAATGCTGGTAAGAAAAAGAAAACAATACTATCATAGAGAAAAGCCATTACAAGTTTCTATTGTCATGCTATAATACTATTTTTAATGTGCACCTTTGGATAAGCAAACACAATGTTGTAGAGACTTTATAAGACAGTTAGAAATGTCTTCCTGCACCTTTTAAGTCTTACGGATGCATAGGGCAGATGTTTAGCTTTTCAAAACTATTATATTATCCAAAAGTTAAGCTCAATGGCTATTGTACATAAGCCCCGGTAAAAGGGGTTCTCCTCTAAGACAAGACATAAACCTACTGCTGTCCTGCGGAAATTTTCATTACTTCTCATCGTAAGACCCCTAAGACCCATTGTGTCCTTACTTTTTCTGAGCTCTGCAGCCTGAGGACACTGAACCAACTGCCCCTAATTTATCCAGCTCTTCCCTCTACAACTTACATGCTAGTTCAGCCTTACAAATAGATAAATAGCTACCCCCTGCAGTGTCATCAATGCGAATTCTCAGACTGCACTTTAGGAGATGTTACAGGATTAGCCTAATTGCCAAGACCTTTCAGGTGACCTCAAAGCCAGGAATGCCTTTACTTGGAGTTACCTATGTCCACTCCTGCAGTTTTCGTTGAACACAACCCATATCATCACATCCTTCAAGCCTCACCTCAACAACTCATAACTTATGCATGTCTTCAAGAACATCACAGTACAGGCAAGATATCCAATCCTCTTATTTATTGGACCACTTACACTACCAGGGGAAAATATCATGCATAACAGAGAAATCCCATAAGATACTAGGGAAAGAAATACGGCAAATGCGACAAGTGGAACTAAAGCAAGCCTCATTCTTCCAATTAGAAGAGAGCTTATCAAAGTATGTGGTTACTGCACAGGCACTCTCTCATGTGTACATGTACAAGCATACACACAGTCTCCTTTTTCCTGGCCTCCTTGCCTCAAAACTGCTGGCTGAACACTGAACCCAGTACTGCTACACAACATAAATCTGCTTGCATACCCCCTATACCTGAGCTCAGAAGAACAAAGCAGCTCCATGTGCTGTACAAGCCAGCTTTACATGCATGTATCTGACTATATTTTGTTCCTAGCAGGTACAAAATCCAGCTGTGCTAATTATCTGCTTGGCACGTCCCTTCTCCCACCACGTGCAAATCAGCAGAGCTCAGCATGGTTGGCACCTCTATTTTTTGAACAAGCAACAGTCCTGACCAAAGTCAGTCTGTAMAAACATGGTGCTACTCCCTTTTACTGGAGCCACTCCAGTACTATCAGTGCTGTTCTTTGTAAGATCAAGTTAAGTGACGTACAGAGARAAGTCTTCCTGGCTTTCTTTAAGACAGCAGAGCACTCAAATATAGAGCATCTTGATTTACTGGTAGATTAGTTTTTGAACTGACAGTGCTGACACTGAAAAAAAAAAAAAATTAAAAAAATCTTTAACAAGAGAAACCAGAATGTGGCAGAGAATCGTCTCTAAAGAATAAAACAAAGGCCACACTAAGTCTATGCAATCTCTCACAGAGCTGTCATCTTTTTTCTTTCTGTTTCATGATTTACAACATCACAAATTGTGCAGYAGACATAATAACAAACTAAGTTTGATGTTAAATGATTTTTCTGACTCCCCTTATCTTCTCTAGTACTGAAAAGGCCATGTATATCTGTCATACAGCACTTTTCYCTCCCACAGAATCTCCAGAAACCAGCCTGAATATACACTTTAAAGCAGGAGAACAGTGGGCAGGCTGTCAGTGCCCAGCTTTGTTAACAATATTCTGGTGAAACACTTCTACCACAACCCCCACAGTGCAGAGGAAGGGATGGGGACTTTTTGGGACTGTTAGAGTTGGAGAACTTTCTCCTGTATTTGCTTTTCTGTCATCATGTTTCTGTGTGCAACCACCTAAACTTATTTCAAGATGGGCCAAGACATAGAGTCTTCATAAAGAGTCTTGGGCAGATATCAAATGACCACAGAGGCCTTGGAATATTGCTTTTTGGGAGCTGTGTATGGAGGAGAATCTTTTTGCTTATGGATTTTTTGAGAATAGCAAAGATGTCTTACACTCAGTAAGCTTTTGACTTCTGGTAGGAATTAAAACACACTGCATTTGATGACAGGTGTTATCTACTTAGTATAAACTGAAAAAAAAMCACCTTAGCTCCTAAAATCAGCTGATGATGGTAGAGGTATCTGCTTCATTTGTTCACAATATATTGTTCATTATTGAATATTACATTTTGCTGGAGGGGTGCAGCTGGCAGAGATAAAAATGCCTGTTAGCTTTGCACCAGGTACTGCAATTTGGGTCAGATGGATACCTCTGGGGAAAGGTGGAAGGTGCAGGAATSTCTCCTTTTCTGAGAGTTGCACAGACTGTTCAACTGCTGAAAGGCTGCAGAGTGCAGGTGAAACAGGAGGGAGCATGAGAAACGTATCACGCAGATAGCCTGCAGCATAAAAAGAAACAGGAAGATACCCAGGCCTCAGATGTGAGAGAAAGTCTGCCTTTTCTCTGAGGTCCCAGCATGGTCAGTGTCAAAATCACTGCAACCCAAAAAGCCACTGAAAGTTGCTGGATGGAGAACAAGACCGAAGCAAAAGTTTTGTCCTTCAGTGACACACTAAGCAAAGCGGAGATTCATTTTCAAACCATTTATTTTTATCCAATCTCAACCAGGATACCTCAGTGGTTTTGGGTTTTTTAATATCAAAAAAAACTTACTGTTGTAGTTTGTTTCCAAATAATACTGGACTCAGGATACAGTTTATAAGCTGCTCTGACTCTCCTGTGAGCACATTTTAAAAGATGCAGGAAGATATACTTCAAAGCTCAGGCTGACACAAGTTTTCCTCTACACTTCCTCAAAGGAAAATGGCAGCCAGGCCCTAGGTGCTGCTCCGGGGGAATGACGAAGGCCCAACTGCTCCACTGGCAGTCTTGTACAGCAATGGGACGCAGGGCTTGCCTGTGGGCCAACCCTGAGGCACAGATGCCCATCTGCCCTGTGCCAGCTGCCACCTATGCTAGTACACAAGACCTGCTAGATCAGTGGAAAAGGCTGGGAGCCCCAGGTTAGGTCCAGCTCCCACTAGAGCTGCCATCCATTTCGTAAGCAGTGGTCACAGCTAACAGCAAGAGACAATACCCGTGTTGTGTAAAAAGGATGGCAAGAGCGCTGAAGGCTTGACCAGGACATCTGGCTACCAAACTTACACGGGGTCTGCGTTAGGCTGTGTGTGAGGCTGGGGGTGTTACTGATATAGAGAACTCAAGTACACCCTGGGCTAAAAGCGGCCTTGTTGGCAGCACTACAAATGTTTGCGAAGATTTGTGGGTCAACTTTTAAAAGGAGAATGTGAACTTGGGAAAGTGACAAGAGAAGTGCGACTGAGGAGCTGAAATATAGGTGTCTATTGCCATTTTTAAAAACCCAGCACGCCCTGCCAGACGTCCTGTAAGTCTGTTTCGTACCTGCCAGCCCTCTGCAGATGTCTCATATACACAAGGCCATTAAAAAAGGTCATCAGGTGCTTATGTGTAAGCACCTGAGTCCCACTCTCAGTGTTTCAGAGACATTTCTGAGAGAGCAATTGGTTATTCTTGGGCTTTGACTAAGCAAAATGTTCACTTAAGATAATTACAGCTAAATATGAAAACAAGTGTAATTCTGCCAGTCTGGATTGTCCCACATGGGGGGCAGCAGGGCGGGACAGAATGGAAAAAAAAATTCAGTAATAGCCTTCTGATCTGAGCTTTCTACAGGTCTTACATCAAAGACGGGAAATGAAACACCAAAATGGAGATTTGSCTTTCTAACTCTGTAATTCCGGAGACAGACAAGAAGCTTCATGATTGTGAACAAGCTCCAAGTTCTTCTCATTTCCCATTCTGGCTCTCTGGTGGCTGAGATGAGCGTAAAACCCAACGTACAAACCCGTGAGACTGACTCTCAGATATGACAGCTGGTGCTAGACAGCTACTGGGCCAGCACAGACAGGAAATTGTTACCAGAGAGGCAGACAGGATGGCAGACGGTGCAGGCTCCATCCTAAACTACTTTTTCTTTGGGGCATGTGGCAGATTTGGAGCTGCTCTGTAGTTATTTAGGAATACCGTGMATTAACTTAGTCATTAGACTTTTTTCTACAGCTATGGTGGTTTAGTTCAGTCACAGTCTGTCTGGAAAAGCAGGCAGGAAGGAAAAGCATGGCAAAATACGTGCCACTTCTTCAGGTGTTAAAAGCCAGTGCCAACAGAGGTAGTTTTGGGTTGTTTTCCAACCAACCTATAAAAYCAGCTCTGACCTGGACAGGCAAAGCATGCAAATACTGAAGCACATAAAGAATGAAGATGAACGCTAACAAAAAAAGCCTCATGCTCCAAAACTGTATTTTGTTTACTAACAGGATAAAGTAATTAGTGAGTAATATTTACACAAAAATCTAATTCCCTCCTTCCGCTGCTGCTGTCTTACTACAGGATACTTTGTGTTAAAAGTGCCTTCTTCAGACACAATRCACTGTAAAGCACAGATTCCCAAAAAGAACAACTGTGAGTAAAGTCAGTCAGAAAGACAAGATGGCAGATCTGATGAACTAAGAAAACTGAAATTCCACTTTGAGGTATAAAATAGTCACACATTCCCCACTGAAATAAGACACATGCAAATGGCTTTCAGCCAGCTCTTCTCTGCAATTAAATGTAGGTATCATGTGACTACAACGCTATGCRCCCTTAGCATTCCCTAAATCCATGTGTGAAACACAGATGGTTAGGAATGGGAGAGAGGCTGCAGCTTCTACTGTGGTGGCATCAACCTGGGCCCAGTATTCGGAGGAATCCTCCTGAAAAAACCCAGACCTTTGCTGCAGATTAGCACTCCCCAWCACTTTTCCAGAGTCCACCTTTCTCTCACATTGTGGGAGTGTTTCACGGAAGAGAAAAACTCAGCAGAGCATGAAAAAGCAGAGTTATGAATGCTAATGCATGAAGCAGTGTTCTCCAGGACTCTAGATTGGAGCCAGCAGTATTATCAGCATTCACTCTGAGGTACCAATAATCTGATTTTGTCTTCTGAAAATGCCAAGACTGTGTCTCATTTCTTTGTTCACTGTGAAATTTATCCTAATGGACTTGCAAGAGTCATTCAGTTCACAGGGTCTAGGTGTAATTTCTTCTTTTAGAGAGGAGGTTACAATGAAAATGAAGTACAGGAAGCAKTCTCAGTCTACTCTCCCTGTGATAAGCTTTCTTCGAAATGGTAAACAGACTTTTCTCCTCAGTACTCATGAACCTATAATGTTTTATGAAGCCCTRCTGAACTTTTATTCTCCTTATTTGCCTAGATTGATAGAAATGCAGCTCTTGGAAGCCTCTTTCTAAAGCCCTATATAAGAAATTTCCTTCCTCCAAACATGTAATCCAGGGCTACAATATGTAACGAATGGATCACACYGAAAAAAAAAAAACTTTAACCAAACTCTCAAAGATGCTAATGTGAAGTCACTCAGTACAGAATAATGTTAAAGAGCAGGTAAAACTGGACATAAAAAATCATCAACAGGCTACAATAAGACATTACCTTTACAGCAACGGGAAGCATTGTTAGAAAGGTGCACCCTGTCTGGTGGCAATCACACACAGTATTTTATCAAAGGTTAAAGCCAGATACAGGCAGCAGAAAATGCAATTATCTGGAACTTCCTAAGCACCAGGGACATGGTTTTCAAATTAGCATGTATAATGTCATACTCTTACACCCCAAAATAAGAATCCTTGGTTTTAAAAATTCTGGTCATCCAAAAGACTGTACTAAAGGSTAAAGGAAGCCGACACTGGTGTTTCCTAGTGCTCTTTAAGAAAGATGTCAGCTACCTCATTTATGATTAAGTTGAGGCAGGCCCTTTAGGAAGTTTTAACAATTAAAAGGCAAGATAGGTAATTCACTTGCTGGAATCATGAACACCACCTTTGGTTTTGCCATCAATTATTTTAATGCAGGTACATTTTTTTTTGTGACAAGAATATGCATCATATTATACATGACTTTAATCTGAGTCTACCATCTCATTCATGTTAAGTTTATAAATTTATGCTACAGCAGATTTTAATGAGTCTTAGAATCATAGAATCATTAAGRTTGGAAAAGACCTCTAAGATCATCAMGTSCAACYGTCAACCCAACACCAACATGCCCACTAAATCATGTCCTGAAGTGCCACATCTGCACGTTTTTTGAAYGCCTCCAGGGATGGTGACTCCACCACTTCCCTGGGCAGCCTGTTCCAATGCTTGACAACCCTTYCGGTGAAGAAATTTTTCCTAATRTCCAHTCTAAACCTMCCCTGGCACAACTTGARGYCATTTCCTCTTGTCCTGTCRCTTGTTACTTGGGAGAAGAGACCAACACCCACCTCKCTACAGCCTCCTTTCAGGTAGTTGYAGAGAGCGATAAGGTCTCCCCTCAGCCTCCTYTTCTCCWGGCTAAACAACCCCAGCTCCCTCAGCCRCTCCTCATAAGACYTGTTCTCCAGACYCTTCACCAGCYTCRTTGCCCTTCTCTGGACACRCTCCAGCACCTCAATGTCCTTCTTGTMGTGAGGGGCCCAAAACTGAACACAGTATTCGAGYTGCGGCCTCACCAGTGCCGAGTACAGGGGCACSATCACCTCCCTACTCCTGCTGGCCACACTATTCCTGACACAGGCCAGGATGCCGTTGGCCTTCTTGGCCACCTGGGCACACTGCCGSCTCATGYTCAGCYGGCTGTCGACCAGCACCYCCAGGTCCTTTTCYRCYGRGCAGCTTTCCAGCCACTCTTCCCCAAGCCTGTAGCGTTGCCTGGGGTTGTTGTGACCCAAGTGCAGGACCSGGCACTTGGCCTTGTTGAACCTCATGCAATTGGCCTCGGCCCATCGATCCAGCCTGTCCAGATCCCTCTGCAGAGCCTTCCTACCCTCAGGCACATCAACACTCCCGCCCAACTTGGTGTCATCTGCAAACTTACTGAGGGAGCACTCAACCCCCTTGTCCAGATCATTGATAAAGATATTAAACTCTTCTGCCATTACACAAAATAGTCCCTTAGATTTTCAGCTTAACTCCTGCTTTTCCAGGAGGTAGTCTGGTATGAGGCTTACTTTCTGATATGCTTCGCAGCACCACAGCTGGAAAGATGTTATCACACATGTTGCTCTTTTTTACTGGTCATGTCCAGCAGTTTATACAATACATGTTTTGAGAGAGTGGTCACAGATCTCTATCATTTAACTAGGAATATTCTTTCATAATATTCACTTATGTCTCAAGACAGGATAAAGTAGTTTTGTTTATTGCTAAATTCTTTTATATGTGTTCACCTAGCCCCTCAAGAACACAGCCCATCATACTTTTTTCACAGGTGAGATAGAAAGGTGTCAAAATATGAAGTCCATAGCACCTGAGCAAACAAAGAACCATAAGAAGGCCTTTTACATTCATTCTCCTCCAACAAAGAGGCTGCAGTTTTTGAACTTTGCTAATCCCCTTGACTAGCCCAAGAAACTGACCCTTCTCCCTGGTCCCAAACTCCTACCACCACTGGCCATCAGTGAGTAGATGGCTGATGGACAGAACAAATGGCTTGGAGTTCATTTGAAACAGGGAAAAAAAATAGAGAGGTAATTTTGATAAGAGAATGAATTTAAAGGTCTCAGGAGCAGGGAAAGTATGTAAGCAAGAAGACAGGAATGAGACAAGGAAACAATTATGAATGTGCTGAAAAAGAAAATACAAAGCTCCTCAGGAAGRGGAAGATTATACAAGAGTGAGGACGGAGGAGGGGGAGGAAGCAAGGGAGCACACTGGCAAAAAACACTGGAAAAGGTATCTGAGAAAGCACAGCAAAGGAAAATTAGGCTAGGTTTACAGCTTTCCTACTTACACAAACGTTTTATTCCCTCTACTATTAATTTTTCAATATTTTCTCATTGGCTGTAAAAGAATTCTCCAAGTTCTTTGAGCCTGCCAGTATGACATGAGAAAATCCCTCAACAAGTGACAGGATTGACATCATAGCTACTATCCTAGTAATTTACAATCAGATTTAATCAACAGCCTGGAAAAAAGGCCATCAGAAGCATTTCCCAGTCTTTCTCTTGTCTTGTAAAAAAAAAAAAAACAAACAAAAAAAACCCCACCTGTCCTAGAAAGGCAGAACCTAGTAACAGCAGCAGCAGACCAGTAATGTGTGGGTTGCTAAGTAAATGACCAGAGATTGAGAAAAAGCAGATAATCTTCAATTTATCAGTTCACTAGTCCCTAGGTGTCAACACTCCTGATATGTTCATTAAGTCAACAAGCAGTCCTGCAATCTAGTAGCTACATCTCTTCAAATTTATAGTGCTGAAATGTGTAATTAATTGTGTGTTGTTGTTACATTATTTGTTCTGCAGTCACAAAAGCTAATCCATTTCTGTGTTCTAGCTAGTTAGCTAGCCTGGGAATCTTTGTATATGTTGATCATTTAATGCTAAACAAGTGAGTTATTGACATTTAGAGTCATCACAAAAGACTCTTGTAACTCAAAAAATCTGTTCCTGTAAGTACTTTAAAAACAGCTGCCCTTAATGCAAGTGATTGCATGAATCCAAAAGAAAACACAGTAAGARAAGGCTAGCTGGAAATTTCAACAGTCTTTTAATCCTCTCACAATTCTTTATATTACCATAACTCTTCAGGAAATCCACCATCAAAATTAGGCAATTGCAAACAGATGTGTGGTGTATTTTAAACCCTTGTCAATATCCTGGTTACTGAGCTAGAATCCCAAACAGCACAAAAAACATGAACTCAGGGGGTCACAATGCTCCCTGGTTTACTCAGTTCAAGTAATAGGAACCATATACTATCAACTTTATTATCCATGATATCACTTATTCATCAAGACGGCACACACTCTACTTTTGTAAACAGGTTTCGTCTTCTCTTGGGATAAGAAGAACAACTTATTCTTGATGATGGAATCAGTATACGATCACCTAACCACTTCAAGAAACCCTTCATACCCATCAGCAATTGGCAGTATACATGCAACACTATAGTATGAACGTAACTTTGAAATCAGCTAAGGCTTGCAATACAGTTTTGAATATAACAGAGATGTCCACACTTCAAGTCTGAATACGTACCGCTAAGCTGAATATACAACCAATATGAATTACATCACCAAGGAAACTATGCACTCTTGATGTGTGAAACATGTCCAAACATTTACTTTATCTTATAAGCATACATATGTACATTTCAAGTATAAGTAAATCTGCATTTTGTATTGCTTCTATTCTTTTAGCTGGGGAAAATAGATAAGTATAAACCAGGAAAAATACGAGAATCAAGAGGAAAAAATAGCAGGGAATATTGTTTTCAGATTATATGATGTAAATACCAACAATTTCATTGAGATTAACATCTTATTAAAACAACAAAGTGAAAGTATAACTGAGAGCCTGAACCTAAAAATAGTCAAAGTGGGATTCACCCCGTTACCTGGATCAGCCACCTCTTTCTGTAGTCAGCCGTTCCAAAGGCAAACTCATTCTGCCTATTGAGGGCACCTATTTTAGGATGGCATGGGTCATCATTTCCCCCGACTTCAGAGGGAGGCACCAAACTTTCAGATGGCTAAAACCATGCGACAGAAGTCTAAGGTTTTCTGTTACTATGACAGCTTATCACTATCCTAATTTCCCTAGAGGACTGCAAAGACACAGCAAAAACCTACATCCAATCTGAGGTATCGGAGGTGGCGAGATTCTGAAATTTGACTGTTTGAACACCAGACCCAGCCTTTCTTGAAAAATCTTATATAAAAAAAAATATGAAAAACACATTTTTATTAATATTGCTCTTTACAGAGCTCTGGGAGTATGAAACACTGGCCACTTTCTGTAACAAAGATGAGTAACGTTTAATTAATTCATTTAGATATGTTTTATTCTGGCTTAACATTAAAAATATTTTCTTTTTCATCTAGCATAAAAATGAAGAATAAAAAAAGGTATATGAGGGTCTGAAAAAAACCTCTGCACGTATTCTAGGACAATAATAAAATTTGTCTGGTTTGTTGTTCGGGCACATGATTTTAGAAAGGGATATTCATGGAAAAAAATCAACTGGGGGAAGAACATGACTAAAAATGTTCTGAGAAAAAAGTAGTTTGTGAAAAAGATGTTTTATGTCTTCTTTACAAGGCAAATGAACCAAACCACAAGAAACACAGAATTTTTATATTACATTAAATTTTATATTAAGCTGCATGAGAAGTATTTCTGTTAAATGAGGCATTAAAAAAAAAAAAAAAAAAAGAGAGAGAGCCTCCTCATACTTCATTGCCACTCCATCAAAAGCTGATGCATAATTAGAGGAAAAAGCACAACAAGCCATGAATTTCAAAATAAAAGCAAAAGAAGAAAATAATGCAATGAAAAAAAAATAATCTGTAAACATGTGCGTGAATGTTAGACCATTCCTTCAGCTAGCTCAAATCTGTATTTACTCTTTACTCAAGCTTGCGCAGACTCCTTTTTCTCCACAAATTCTCTACAAATAAAACAAGTGTTTGAGGCACCTTTCTCTCCTTTTTATTTCCTGTATCAGCTGAATTAAATTGTAATAGATTACTTTTTAAAAAATCTAGATTCTCTCCTAGCTTTCTAAGTAATTACATACGTCTTTTTGAAGACAAATTATAATGTCTTAGCAAGAAAAGTTCTGAATATAACCAGCTAAACCCAGCAACTATAGGAAAGGCCATTCAATCCAACTTTAGCGACAACCTCTGGGTAAAACTGCAGAGGTCGGCTCAGCAAGAAACACTGCTTTAAGACTGCCAGATCGAGCAAGTACCGAAAACTACCTTTATGGCAGAAATTGTGGTGGCATGTTGCATCTATTCTAAAAAACCAGTAGAGCACTAAGAAGAGGCTCTCTCATAGGCACGCAGGACACGCCACATACCAGACATCATGGTGAAATCTGGGCACAGCGTGCTTGTGTTCTGGACGGCAATCCAAGTCAGGCACTTGACCACTCCTACTGCATGGCCTAAGAAATAGAAGCAAAAAGAAAACATTGCATCAGCATCCATATTTGCAATGTTTGAAAACAAAGATGCCTTCCCCATCATGCTATCAATCACCTTGCTCTTGTGTGCTATTTATCATTTAGTTTGTTCCATGACAGAAAGGGCGAAAAACATGCAGATCTCATTTAGGCTTATCCAGTTCAACAGTGAGATCTGAAGAGAAGAATTAAGTCTGCATATGATTGAAACATACTGTCATAAGCATTTTGCCAAACACTATCTATCATCCTGGCACTGTACATTGCCACATATTTTTGTATACTATTTGATAAAGAATTTCTAGCCAATATACCCATCTGTCATGTAAGTGAAAATAATCCCATACAAATAAACCAAGGAAAATATGCTTGCAAAGCTATAATAAATTTGGTTTTCTGTAACTATGAACATTTGAAGTTTTATGAATGCCTAACCTAAAAATAACTTCTTGTTATGCATTATCAATTGAGACTAAATATTTAATGAGCAGTTGGTTGTACAAAAAGTCGTATCTTAAGTCTACTTGGACTACAGCAAATTATGCAAAGTTTAAGGTATTTTAAAATAAAGATATGTTGACAGTAGTTATTTAAAAAGAAAAACAGCTCTAACGCTGAAAACTCAAAACTTGAAGCAGTCTGGTATGCATTATAATCCAGTCTTGATCTAGGAGATCAAAAGGCTATTGCCACAAAATTTATCTGTGGCAATAAATCTGCAGAACCGAAGTTAGAGTTGTTCACAGTCAATGGAGTAGAACAAAAGACAACATTTAGGGACTGGGCAATCTGCTCATGACAGTGACAGAACCGATTTGCTATAGACAACTTCCTTCCTCTGTTACTGAACGTATTGGCAACTGTTTATTTTTAACTTGGACCTCATACTTCTGGAAATTTAAATAATACTCCACCAATATTTAAAAATAATGGAAGACTACTCAAATTCCATTTACGGGATGAACACATAATATGTCTATGTTCACTCAAAGTTTTGATATTTTACTGAATTCAAGCTCTACAACAAAATGTTTTGGTTACAGAAGACATGCTTGAGTTGTCAAAAAGCACTTAGTTGTAACCTATGAAAAGTACTGTGAGCCCAAATAAAGATGCTACTTTTTCTTCCAAGGGACAATGAACTTGTACTCAATTTAGAGGTGAAAAATATATACCGAAGGAATATTTTTATATTTGGTAAAGCTGTGTATCTTGTAAAATTAAATATCTAAATCCAATTCTTAAATATTGATCTTACATAATAAGAGCTTAACAGTTTATACTAAAATGATACTACATCTGAATGAAACCCTCTGTAAACATTTATACTATTACAAGTCATAAAAAATACATGCCCTATATTAACTTGTACAAACTACTGAAATATTTACAGGATAATGAGTTCTTTTCAGTATAAACCACTAAAATGCAGCAGACTAACTGATCTCTTTTGGATGCTATACCATACAGAACATGAGTTGTGGAATACATTTTTACTGTCCTAAAAATCTCTTAAGAATYATTGTCACTTGCAGTCATTCTCCAGCACAAAGTTAATTAGGAAGTGCTAGCTTACATGTCACTCCTTTTTAATTAAAGAAAATAAATGTTATTTCCTAGGCAGGTCAACGTAAAAGAAATTAAAAACCTAAAGTTATTAGCTATTATAGTTTAACCTGCCAACCAAAATTACTTTGTAATGGTAAAAACCCCTTCTGACACCCATTTGATGCTCCTTGACAAACTAAGACACCTATATATCATGGATAAACCATGGAAATGCTAACGGAACTAGGATCCACATGTCTCCAGGGTATCTGCAGAAATCCATTCTGAGTTGCTAGTGCTACACAAACTGTATAAAGTTGAATGAAAAACTTTCATGGAGTTGGTAGCTGGATCCTTGCTGTCATCAGACACCTCTCTGCAACTAATCACCGCAATTGGCATCTTCATGAAGAAAGAGGATCTGAACTACGTATTTGTGGGAATTAACTGTTGATTTCCTGTATTTCCAACAGGTTACCATCTCAAAGGAAAACTTAAATTAAAAAAAAAATAATAATAAATAAATAATGTATTTTCTGAGTGTATTAGGCTCTTCTTTATCTGAACTGCAAGTGATATAGAGACTTAATCTCCCAAAAGAAAATATTCTCATTTCTCTTATTCATGAATTTATTAAAAAATAAAGTGCAAAGAAATTGTTGAAAAAAAATTATATTCTCTATGAGAAATTCTGCTCCATGCAGAGGACTGGTGAAACATGGTCAATACTAGCTAAAACCCTTTTGACAGAATATTCAAAAATGTCCTGAGAGTCAGTGAGAGAAGTGCCTACAGCCTTCAGCCCATTTGGAAGTAAAAGTCTGGACATTTCTCAAGAAAGAAACTATACAAAGGGCCCTATAGAAAGGGACGGAAGTCCTCTTCATGCATTTTGAGTTCCACCTTCTACAATTAGACACACTACACTGAAAAAATCATTACTGGTTCAACTTGCTGCTATGGAAACTGTACTGGGTAGCTATTCCCCTTTGGCAATGAGATGCTCTTATTACAACAGTTGAAGGAAAAGCTAAATTCTATTTGTTTTCACCTGATTTAATGAAAATTCTTACTTCAGCACTGAAAACAATCCATCACTGTACTTCCAGAAAAATGTGTTGGAAGAGGCCTCTGTAAAACATGTCACCATTTCTTCACATTATATATTTCGTGTGAGAAGGACAGAATAAAGTAAGTTGCTTCAATTAAAAAGTGAAATAGGGAAAAGTGCAAGAGTAATAGAGAAAAAGAGAATCGATATTATCAAAAACATAGTACTGAAAGATAGTGCCTAAGCTTAATAAAAGGCAATTTACACGGCCTGTTTAATTACTGAGTTTGAGGCATTGGTAACAGTTTATTATTTTAAATCAGTCTGTATATAAAAATGCATGTTCAACAACACAAATTGGATATATAGTTAAAATACAAAAACATAAATCCTGGTTGGTCCTACATTTACTTTACCATATCTAACCATTAATGATCCCATACTCAGGAAACATTTCCTGAACTACAACCATACTTGCCTAAAAGCAGCCATTAAAATACTCAGTGTTGCTATTCTTCTAGGAATACTGTCTGCCCATTCTCCAGTAGGACTAGTTACCTGTGTAGCTGTTTATCTTTCCTCAGTGCACTGAAGAGTAGTGCACATGATACATCACAAAATACTGTTCTTGCTACGTGCTAACCTAAAAAAAGGGAAAAAAATAAAAAAGAAAAAAAAAGGGCTCTCCGTAATCTCTACCAGAGTAGAACTGGCAGCCTTCAAGAAGATTCATGTTCATGGAGTTAAAAAATAAAAAATCACCGTACATCCTGGCCTACACATTTTCTTTCATGAGACTTGAAAGAACTCAATATAAATGAAAATTGGTTTTATTTGCAATGGTCACAGAACGTTTTACTTCAAAAAGGAAGACTCCTAGTTGTGTGCGTGTACAAGTGAAGTCTCTTCGCTTCTAGTATAGTGGATAAATTGTTCAGACTCCAGTTCCCTATAGAGAAATATGACCTCTGTAATTGCTGTCAAGGTCAATGAGAACAGGGTAAGTGCTTAAGTGCTGGACATATAATTTACATCAGCCTGGAGCAATTTTAACATGAATTTTCTACTTTTTCAACCTGTTTGTTTAATGTTTATTCAAATACTACAGTTTTGAAAAAATAGTTATTTTGAAAAAATAAAGTTATCATGTGAGTCTACTTGACAACAATTTCTGCTTTCAGATACGTGCACCAACTTTTTTGCAGCCATCTATAGCAAGATTTAGAACAACTGTGGATTTGAATAACTAAAATTAAAGTCGAATGGCATCACTTTCCCTTTCGAAATATCAACAACCCCAAGACACTACTCCAGGTTGAAAAAGATAAAGAAGCAGAACCATAAGTGGTAACTTTATTTCCTCACAATTTGGGGATGTATTTTTTTTGCAATTAGTTAACTGCTGTTAACGTTTATTGAATTTAGCTGAAACATCTCAATTCTAATACACAGTCTGCAAAGTTCAGTCTCTGGCTACATCTGTTAACAAAATGCTGCTAAGAGGAAGCAGATTTATTTAGGTTAGAYGGGAATGTGTTCCCAATGGATTCCAGTAACAAGGTTGCATTGGTAGTGAAATGACAGATACCTGCAATGATGAATTTTGACCCAAATGTAGGCTTTATTTACCATTCCTATTTAACACCTCCTTAAACCCACTTGGCACAGTTCTAAGAYGAAAGTGACCTGGGATGCTAACAGAACAAAACCGATACACAGTTTGTTAACCAAACCAGAAAAYGCTATTCTTTATGATATTAAAAAAAAAAAATGCAAAAAGACCAAATTCACCTTCTTTCTTTCCCTTCACATCTATAGTTAAGAAAACACACAACTTTGGGACTATGCTAAGCTTACCATAAACACAGGAAAACAAAAAGGAAGTTACTRAATATGCCCTTTTACAGCTTTGACCTAGGAAAACAGATCAGCCCAATATTCTGAGGATATTTGTTTTGCTAYAGGAAAGTGTACATATTCTCTGCACTTCAAAGATGACACTATCTTCCTCGGAAGAAGATGCCTTGTCAAGCTCTCAAAGAAATCTCTCGATTTCAACTCACTTACTTGGCTACCTGCTAAGAACAAGATTTACTCCTCCTAAGTCACTGAAATAACACATTATGTCTCTGGTAAGATCACATTTCATACTACTTTTCTGTAATTCCTAAACTCACAATTTGGAATTGGTCAGCACCACGGTTAGAAATACTTGGAAAAACAGTGCAATTACCAAGGGGCATTAAAAGTTGACATAAAAATTATGACCAAAAGTGTTGCAATGCTAACAGACGTGGTAGAGGAAGGCAAAGAATCTAYATTGCTAAACAATGCTGTTAAGCAGATGTCATGTCGTACTGTGTATTTGCACGTGCTATAAAGGAAGTCCAAAACAAGGGCCAATTCAAGAGTGACTGTTTTCTTGTTCAGGCATATCACAGCATCTTTTGAGTTGGAAGGGACCTCTTGACCTCACCTAGTCCATCCCACCCTGYTCAAGCAGGGTCACCTAGAGCAGGCTACCCAGGACCATGTTCAGGTCAGGTTTTGACTCTCTCCACAACCTCTCTGGGCRGCCTGTTCTAGTGTTTGACCACCCTCACAAGAACAAAATTTTTTTATTGTGCTTAGATGGAATTTCATGCATTTTATTTTGTGCTCATTGCCTCCTATACTGTCACTGGACACTACCAARAAGAGTCTGGCTCTCTCATCTTCATCCCCTCCTGTCAGGTATTTATACACACTGACAAGATCAGAGCCCCTCTGCCCCCCAAACCTTCTCCAGGCTGAATAGTCCCAGCTCTCTTAACCTCTCTTCATAGGAAAGATACTCCACTGCCTTAGTCATCTTCATGGCCCCTCGCTGGACTCATGCCAGTATGTCCAAGCCTCTCTTGTACTTGGGAGCCCAGGATGGACCCAGCACTCTAGATGTGGTCTCACCAGGGCTGAGCAGAGAGGAAACATCCCTCCCCTCAACCTGCTGGCCACACCCTTCCTAATGCAGCCCAAGTTGCTGTTGGCCTTCTTTACTGCGAGGGTGTGTTCCTCGCTCATGGTCAGCTTGGTGTCCACTAGGATCCCAAGGTCCTTCTCTGCAGAGYTGCTTTCCAGCCGGTCGGTCCCCAGCATATACTGGTGCATGGGATCATTCCTTCCCAGGTACAGGATTTTTTATTTCCCCTTGCTGRAAGTCTTGAGGTTCCTCTCTGCCCATTTCTCCAGCATGTCCAAGTCCTTCTGAATGGTGGCACAACCACCTGGTGTATCAGCCACCCCTCACAATTTTGTATTATCTGAGAMCTTCACAAGGGTGCACTCTGTCCCACCATCTAGGTCATTAATGAAGATGTTAAGTGGTACTGGCCCCAGTATTGATCCCTGAGGTATACCACTAGTGACTTGCCTCCAGTTGGACTTCATGCCACTCATCACAAGTGGTTTTCAATCCACTTCACTGTCCACTTATCTAACCCATAYTTCCTCTGCTTGTCTATTAGGATATTAYTAGAAATAGTGTCAAAAGCCTTACTGAAGTCAAGGTAAACAGCATCCATTGCTCTCCTCTCATCCATCAAACTAGTCACCTCATTATAGAAGGCTATCGGGTTGGTTAAGCATGATTTCCCCTTCATAAAACCATGACGAATACTTCTAATAACCTTCTTGTCCTTCACATTTCTGGAAATTGCTTCCAGGATTAGTTGTTCCAACACCTTCTCACCTCCTGACCAGCCCGTAGTTCCTCTTCTTGAAGACAGGGRTTACATTTGCTTTATTAGAGTCTTCAGAAACCTACCCTGATTACCACAACCTTTCAAAGATAATCAAGAGTTGCCTTGCAATGACATCAGCCAGATCCCACAGCACTCACTGGTGCAATCTCTTAGGCCCCATGGACTTACAGATGTCCAGTTYGTTCAAGTGTTCCCTAGCCTGATCCTCCTCCACCAAGAGTGAGTCTTTGTGCTTCATAGTTTTCCTCGGGTCTCAGGGMCCTGGGATTCCTGAAAACTTATCTCTGTATTAAAAGATATCTTAACATATTGACCAAAACCAAAGCATTTCTAGATCAAATCCTATTCCCAACTCTCCCCCACAAAAGACTGCACATGAACAGTAGTATTTTCTTCCAGTACTTCTCTACATGCAGTTATTTTAAGTTAGCTACAGCTACTGCAATAAGATGATATATAGTAAAGAAATACCTCTGAAATCAAAGCAAAGTTTACAGAAGAGCAACTCCATTGACTGAACTATTAAAAAATAAAAGCAAAATGAAAAAAAAATCCAGCTTAAAACACAAGGCAGAGAAATGTTAGTTTACAGGAAAACTTATATTGATTTTAGACAAGCCTTAAAGTAGCTAACTGTACCAGTTACTTTTAACAGCGATGAAAAGAAATACTACGCTCACACATGACAGTTTTTTGACTTTTGTATAGGGCTCTTTCCTAATGYGGAATGAAGGCCACAAACAGATTCAGAGTAATTTAAAGAATAAAAATAGAAACATATCAAAAAATACAACTGTGGTGAGTCTCACATGAAGCCCACCAGAAAAAGCCCTCTGTCAAACTGGCACAATAAAATCTGTGCCCTTGASGTCAATCCAGTTCAATCAAGTTCATTAATGTAAACATAATAGTAAGTCAAGCCTTTACATAGGTTTATTTTCATGCTGTCCTCCTCCCCTCCAGATCTGGTGAAGTTGCAGTACATTTCATGGATGAAGTTGTTGCAAAAGGAGCTCTGAAATGGACATACATTTCTCAACCATGCGACTGCAAAACTACATGATAGATGACCTGGGTTTAAGATTGCACATGGCAACTTTTGCTATTCACACAGAGGACAGAAAGAGGAAATAAATACATTAGTAAATTTGGATGGATGGGAACAATACACAGCAAGAGTGAAGTACTGAGATTCTATCAATACTGCAAATCAATGCTTTTCACAGTGCCATCTGGCAAACATCATTTAATATAACGTTAAGGGGAAGTATAAACATGATACACAGACATATGCACTTCCAGATTCTGTGGTTACTAAAATAATTTCTAATGAAGGCCTGGAAAATGCCTTCAGGGATACTGCCAGGTAAGATTCTGACAGTGACTCTGCAAGATCATGATAGCATGCCTAATAACCACTGAGAAACAAGAAATTCTGCTGTGCCAGACTTTGATTAAGGACAAAYTTTGAAATCAGGATTCTTTGTTGTATATGCAAGAAGGCTGCAGCAAATTATATACGTGCATCGTAAGTACCAGGAGTGTTCCTTCACACATGGAAAAATATTGTCTGTTGAGGACAAAAGAAAGTATGGATCCAAAATCTGGGTGCCAGACATGCTGTAAAACTGCACAAAAATATGGAGAGGGGAAGAAAAAAATCAAAAACCCAAACCCACACAGTGACCAGCTGCAACAAGCCAACAAATACCTCAATGAGAAGCAAWTTTTTTCCCCAGCAACAGCTGGAAAGACAGTCAATTCCAGGACCTACTGTAGACAGAAGTGAAGGAGACCCCAAAAATGTGGCAGGCCTATTATGGAATGACAAGAAAATTAACTCTACAAAAATCAGCACATGTAATGGGATTGTTTCTCAGTATGCAGAGAACCAAATCAGTAAGTGCAATTTTTTTTTCTTTTAAGTATTAAAGATGTTCCAACCCTCTCTTCCCCTTCCTCCCCCAGATCCCAACAATCAACACAATTCTTTCTACAGGGAGCCCTCCAGAACATCAGACAGTCTAGCACAACTAAATAAATGTCCCAGAAGTACATACGTAGCTATAAGGAGTTTATCACCCAAAAGTGTCACTATCATTGTGATGCTGCAGTTAAGGAAATTAAGTTTCTTCAGTGCTCATTGCTGCAAGTCTCTATATTCAAATTTTGTGATAAGTTTTTACTTCTGTGACCTTAATCTAAAAATTCAGAGTTATGTCATTAATCATCATAGTATCCACAGAAAAAAAAAAAAAATCTTTCTTCTATCATAAAATAATAACTTATCCCGCACGTTTGCTTTCATTTTGTATTAATTGCAAAGACAAAGAATCAGATACYAGCATTTGCTTGTTTCCTTGGCTTTTCATTTAACATTTTTTATGAGTCTTAAAGACCGCTAAGAAATACCCACCCAGGTATAAGTGGATGGTCTAAACAAACCCAGATTATAAAATTAATTACAGCAGCAATTTCCCATGACAATTTGCACAGACTTCCATTATTACTCTGGATTTATCTTATATCAGAAAACACCTGCAACATATGTACATCTGTTTTGTTAGCCCTCTTTGGTAGGGGAACTCTAAGTTTACAGACATAATGGAAGGATCGTATCGGAGAAGGCCAGACAGACATGGTCAGAACATAATCACCAAGCAGAGGGCAATAACGTTAGTGAAGAAACAAAGAGAAYGGCAAATCTTGCCGTTCGCATTAAGCGGGAAAGTCAATGGCAGCAAAACAGAGAAAGACCAAGGTAGAAAGGAGCTCAGCCAACCTCCAATTAGCTATAAAGATGCTCTTTTGCTACGTACGGTCTATGTGTGTTTAGGAAGAATTARCTCCCTGCAGCATGTTTGGACATGTAATCACTTTGGGATCAAAGTAATATTCCTGGCTTTCCTRTGCAGTAGTAAAATACAGCATCAATATGCTTTTAAACTACTATTTACATAATATGACTCAGTAAGTGCTGTTTCAATACCATTCTTCCATACACAAAAGGGAGAAAAAAGTAACTCCATTCCAAAATGAAAGAGACAGCTTTTCAAAGGGGGGAGGCCATATACAGACACCAATTCAATGGTGCTGCACCTGCCCACTTTAGACGTGGATTTGACCCAAAATACCAAACTGGAAGAGAACAACTAAGCTCTTTGAAAATACCTTTATTAAAAATAGTGAATGTATTAAAGCAAAAATAAGAATCACTATTCTCCCAAAACTAAGTAAGCTTCACATTTACAGTGTGTTTTTAATTGAGGCTTACAAATCATCACAAAATAAATACACCGCACATACCCCYCTATGTGTACATAAATCCTCAACATCCAGTACATCTTTGACTTCATTTTTAGCCATGGAAAATGGAAAGGTTCAACAAAGTAAAATGACTTGATCGTGGTTTAACCTTAARCCTGGACAAACCCAGGAATACTGAACACCCCATTATCATCACTTTGTTTTAATGCTGTTGCATTAAGGTAAAATCTACTTGCTGCAAAAACTTAGATACGGTTCCCCCAAGCTTTGCTCACAGATTGTGAGTKAACTGATAGAGGACCCTAAGCTCTGAACCACCTAACAAAATGAACTGCAGTACTGTTATATTCAATAGGCGTAACTATGCATGCCTTATATACGTGCAGCTACAATAGGAAGAATTCAGTATCATCATTTAATTCACGCCCAAGGGGGCCCCCAGGCTCAAAGTGACTGACAGCTCCAGCTCCCCAGAGCTGAGACACTCACCCCATCTAGTGCAACTAAGAGATACTTTGTGGTTCCTACAGCTTCAGTGACTTGGACGGACAATTTAGAAGTTCATCTGCAGGCTATACAGGAGTCTCATAGAAGGCCCTGAGTTGGGATGACATCAGCTACAAACATGGAACCTTCTCTGCTCTGCAGTATGAAGAACAGACCTACTAGTTATGACAAGGGGAGAAAACTGCACAATCTGAAGCAAATTTCATATAATTTAATAACATAATAAACCCAAAGAATCTTCTTATTTTTCAGACGCATTTATGTAATCACTGTTATACATGTAGCTTGACAACCATTAGCTCAAACATGCTTTAAAAAACTGCATAGTTGCTCAATTAAAAAAAAAAAAATGGCGAATGAGATGCACACAGCATACAAGTATTTGGAGAACTTTGCTTTGAGAGTCCACTTACATATTGCAGAGAGTGTACCCATCAGTATAATCTGACATCAGCGAACAAAGATTTTAACTTACCTTAATAAGAATACTTTCCACCATAGAAGTCTGGCTCACGTTTTTGTGACACTGCTCTAATTTCAAAAAGCATAATGGGACACTTCACTGCCTGAAGAGAAAAGGCAATTTAGAGGCCTTCTCCTCTCCTCTTCAGCAGGGTTTCATAGAGACTCATGTTCTCCGTGAGCTACAAGTTCAACAGGATCTGAAAGCCATTACAGTTTTTCTAATTTTCCTGCCTATCTGCCTCCATTTACTACCCTTATTGCTTCAGTCATGGTAAAATCAGGATGTAATATGCAATTTACCAACTCTTTCAATGAGTTTTAGTAAGTCCGCTTCTTATTAAAAAAAAAAAAAGGGGGGGGGCAGGGTTTGGAGAGAAGAAGAGTAGATTTTGCTACTACAAGTCCTTTGAGTTCCATACAGATTCAGATACAGGTGAAAATAACAGTCCTGTGCTTTATAGCTGCTTTTATGATTTCTTTACTGCAGCAGTAAGTGATTACATGCATTTATTTTGCCTATTTCTGTAATTTTCAAACAAAATCCGCCTTTGCCTACAAGCACAAAGCCTGTCTGTACCTACAACTCTCTTCAAAGAGGATTCTGTTAAAGGAAGTGAGTCTCTCTTTGTACTCCTGGAAGAAGAAAAGAACTTTGGCTTCAAGAAATGCAAAGGGAAAGGTGGCAAGCTGAGTAGATCCCTGGCAAAGAGGTGTTATAGTTCTTTACCATTATAATGAAAAAAAAAAAAAAAACAGCTTCATTGTGTAGTAGATTATTGAGAAGTACAGAGAATAATTACAGTCTGAGGCTGAGAGAAAACAACATACTAGATATAGTTGCTGGGAATCTTATAAGGAGGAAAAGCAGAGAGCACAAGGACAAGCAATTAAATAGAAAGGCAAAAAGTAAACACAGACACAGGGAGAATCATCATGCAAAGCAAAGAGAGGCATCTCATAACACACACAGGGGGAAAGAAAATGGCAAAGGATGCAGGAAAGGTATTCAGGAAATTACATCAGGTAARCAGAGGTCCTGTGCCAGGTTTTGATTTAGGATGATATCTATGCCTTGATGCTGCTTGCTGCCTGATACGCAAGATTTAGAGATTATTTTTAGGAAAACAGACAGTTCTCACCTGAATTTTTTATTTCAGAGTAACATTAAATGATCAACTGCTTCTGCTTCTGTCAGTCATGMCATATCATTTAAATAAATGCATTTTGAAAGGACGGATTTTCAACATCATTAAAATAACATACTGGAGGATGGGGGAAGACAGCACTTAACATCGACATGATTGCAACTGAACAAATGTGAAGAAAATAAACCATTTGGCTGCARCTACAAAAAGCAATTTAGCCACTGGAATTCCATGCTGATTTTCTACTTTCTTGGACAAGAGGGCATGAAAACCTGCTACTGACATATAAAACACAAAAGAGCATCTGTCAAAATACTACTCTCTGATCTTAAACTGGCAGGGTTGCAGAGAACAACTCTGCTTTTAACTAAAGAATGAAACAAATCACTGGTTTCACCAATTCTTAATGGACTTCAGTTTCAAAATTAGCAGCAAATGTTAATACTGCTAACTTAGTGAYACCTGTGTATGAAATGGAACGAAGAAAATCAAATTGATGATCTAACAGCAGTGCAACTTCTTTGGGCCAGTATTAGCATTTTTGAGTGGTCATGTGAATACCCTCCCTCTCCATGGCTCAGCTGAAAATGAGACACCTGTCATATGCAATTACATTACCAAGCACAGTACAGGACCAAAGGATGTAGGAGATAGTAAATGAGATAACATTAGTTAKTTAGTTTGACTGCAACACATAGAAGTGTTTGTGTTGGTGATATTAAACATACATGACCAATATTAACATAAATAATAAGACTGTTACTAAATCAGTACTTTAGCCAATTCTGCAAAATTAAAAATTAACATTTTAAAATTTAAAAAAATGCATACAAGATATGCAGTCATTTCCAGCAGATTCCAGCACTGTTGCTGCATAAAATAAACCCACTATTTTGTAGACTATACCTGGTTTTAAACTTGAGTACAGTCCACAGTCTGAGAAAACACACACAAGCTGCAAATAAGTTAGCCCTCAAAATACATATTGCATGGTCTGAGTTCTTCCTGTTTTGCATGGATATTGCACACCAGGAGTTAGTACCTATTATTTTTTAGAGAAGAAAAATAAAATATACAACCCCAAGAAGCCATTTTATAATAACTGTTTTGTAATTTTTTCCCTAAGAAACCTTACAGAGTAAGTAGTGAAACATGGACTGAAAGGTTGCAGGATATTGGCAGTACATAGGTAGAGATGAGGAACTCTTCTTCACAACTCACTCGTCTCAGAAAGGTCAATTAGACACTTGCTAGTAGGAAAGGCATTCCACAAAGAGAGTGATGATTTGATAAGAGATTGCAGCTAGGTTTGTACAGAAATGGAAGGCAAAATCTCCAAAGGACATACTGGCAGTTTTGGTCTATCAATCCAAAATGACCAAAGATCTTGTTTGCTAAAAAGGAAAGGTGACAGCTCTTTTCTCTTGTTTCATCTTGGGTTTCTGGGGTTTGAGTTTTGTTAACTATCGGTCCTGATTATGCTTATGTACTGTTTGTGATCATATTCTCTATTCTCTGATTTTATGCCAAATTTCARTTAAAAAGTAAAGCAATTTAACACACGAGTAAAGACATCACAGTGATCCCAAACCCTTCAGACAAAAACCTTTGCGCAAAATGCAGACCAACTCAAATACTAGTCAAATTATTCCTTCAGTTCATCAGTGTTTTCATCATGACAATATTGATTTTATAGATATATTCAGAAAACTAATATAAATGGTCATGAGCATCAAAGCAAATTCTCAGTTTTTACTTAAGCAAATGTTGGCTGATTCTTCATGTCACATTCACCAAGTTGTAATTAGAAATACCTGTGGCAAAGGCCACACCAAGTCCCCTGCTGACTAAGTATTCTCTATAGGGGAATATATATAATAATGTATTATGTATAATCTGTGTATATGGTGATACATGTCTGTTTATAACAAGCAATATAAAAAGGATTAAGTAGGATTTGTGATAAGGATCTGTGCACGATTTGTTCCAGTTTAGCACTTTTTAGATGCTATGACATCATAGTTAATTCCAAACCTCTTGATGTAGTTAACCTGATTTATAAGAGTATCATATTCTCACTTGGGTACAAGAGAAACAGAATACTAAATATCACAGCTGACACCCCTCCCAAAGGCACCATCAAATATTTCATTGAAGATCTTCAGCTGTAATAACCCAAAATCCCAGCCATTAAAAAACCTTCACACATGAACACATCCACTTACTGTTCCAACAAAACACTTCTAATACTAGAGCTACAACTCTCCCGTACAAATTGATTCCTTGTTTCACTTCGTCACCATCTATGTAATAAGAAATATTATAATTGAATGTAAGGAAGATCACCCATTATTAATAGATTGCATTAATTACCTTACTGATGACGTTAATAATTCTGCGAAAGAAGGAACACTCGAGACTTCAGGATGGAATCAAACTTCCATTGTGTCAACGGCAGCCAACTCGYACATACTGCTCCCGGAGCAGGAACCTAAACTTAAATTCCTTCAGAGTGATTGGTGCAATTTCCTGTAACTATCGCAAACTGTTGCATCTTCTATCAGTTCACTTTATGCTGTATTTTCAAGTATCCCTCCACAGAAGCTTCTACCATTGACTGTAGCCTCTAAGTAAATAAATAAAATTTCCTTCCCTCAATTTCTGCCTCAGTAGAACACCTATCATGGTGAATCTGCTGTCTAATCACAATAAAAACTCCAGTGAACCACTGCCTGTTGTTTCAGTAGGCATGCAGCAGAAAGAAAACTGTATCAGAGAAGTTTTAAATAAAATCTGAAATGCAAGACATTATAATTTTTCGTTTCTTCAGAATCAGAAAGTCCAGCATAGAAACAATATGAAACACAATGTCTCTACTTACACCTAAAACACAGAAAAAACATGCTTACTAAATTCACCGCATAAGCTCTCCACGTACCAACACTGTTTCAACGCTACTACAGYCCCTTTACACTGAAGAGATGAAAACAGAAATAGCCGAGTATTCGGATGTGTGCAACTGTGAGGACTGGAATTCCAGTCACTCACTCTGTTAGATCTAAGCAAAGCCCGATCATCTTATGCAATACTTGTTTCTTGGATTGCATCAAACATTTACTTCGTGAAAGATTTAGATGATTTTAAGTACAGATTTTATCTTTTCAGATCTGAGTCAGGATCAGCAGTACAAATGAGCAGGGTGTTTGGCTGCGGCTGGACTGGTTTGGTTAAGTAATACACCTCTTTAATTGAAAGCAGGGAGTTCGTACTGGTGACACCAATAATGAAATATTATCTTTTTGTTGAAAGGTGTAGGACATAGCTGAAGCCATAAATCATTAGTCTTTCTGAATGCCAAACTCAAAACCATGCTTTGCCATCAAACATCCATCCTCAGCAGGGCCAAAGCACACAGTTCTCCAACAGATACTTCTAAAATACCTTTTTCCACAGGATCTGCTGCAGTGATTTAGGGCTGTCCCTGGATCCTGTATCATTTTCTCCCTTCCCTTTAGTTCACTGATTTTTTGTTTTCTTCTCTCCAGACTCAACACCCCACAACAGCACTACAATTACACGACCTCTCACTCTGCAAAACGGGATTTTATCACCTCAATGGCCACGTGAGCAGGACAATGTAAAACCTCTGGGGGAGGACTGTATTGCCTCTCAGAAGAGGAYTGGTTAGGCCCACATAGGATGCGCCTTTTGACGTGCCAGACGCACCTTGTTCTTCAAGAGACAATCTACACTCCTTAGAAGGAAGGCTCATTCAAATTCAACCGCATCATCCCTGAAGAGGCTACGATGGCCTCCATTCCCAGTATCATTTTAACACTTTGGGTTAAAATATGGAATCTGGGGGAGAGATGAGAAATGAATAGCAGGGGTTAGAACAGAATCAATTCTGTAACTACAGATAGGATCAGGGCAAACRCTGTCAGTGAGCTGTCATTAAAACCACTTTTTTTTTTTTGTTGCTATTGATTGCTAGTTTTTCTAATATAAAGAATTATAAAATCAGACACATGATGTGTGGCAGCATATAAAATGGAAAATAATTTTAGTTAATGTTAAGAGTATCCTATATTTTCAAGAAGGCAGAATTTGCGTATTTTTTTTACTTAATATTACTCAAGAATACCCTTACAAAATCTGTAACTATCAGGTGGTATGAATTTAAGAAATCCCAGTAAAATTTGTCCCCTTAACAACACAGGTTATGGAACCTGGCCATAAGCATGTGATCTGGAACAGAACTTGGCGCAAACACATTTTAGTTAGGAGCATTTTATCTTTGAAAGATACACTCAGAAAATTTAGTTTAGCAATGTGTAGGCTACAGATCTATAAAACCAAAAGAAGCTATATTAGCACCTGAGCTGAAGACACTCCATTTCTGCCTGTGTTTGCAGGTGGACTTTTTTGACCCATGCATAGTAAGGCTGCGGCATGAACAAAGCCCTTTGCGGACACCAATGAATCTCCAGGAGAGAACGTACACCTATGAGAAGGAATTTTTTGGTATCTGATAAGGGCTGAGCTCACCCATGATGAGGATAACAATGCAAGTTCTTTCCTTTATTCGGACACTTCCTTTTTTCCAAACTTCTGTTAAAAGCTTGCCTAATTAAAGTGTATGGATAGTCCCCTAACAATTTCAGTTTATCAGTGATGGATCAYGCTTCTCTTCCCCCCAGTGCAATATTTCCCAAATCCTTCCAATAATCCCTACGCTTACCACCACCACCAATTAATTTTGTCTTGCCTAACTGCTGGGCAAGCACCGGCCTATGCTGCAGCTGTACCATAGTGGTAACCAGTTGGCAAGGCTGCACGTGCAGCGTAGCTAACAGCTGTACCTGCTCTGAACGGGACACCAAACCCAGYGTTCTGCACTTCTGATGCTTCAGGCCTYGGTGTATCAGCAGGYCTTGTGTAAAAATGCAGTATCAAARCAGCCACCTCTCCGTTAAAACTGGTGATCAGTTCAGAGGTTGCTAACAGGGACATGAAAGACAGACATTGCACAAYCGGAAGTCTGAAGTACTATTTATTTCAAAGACATTTTTCTCTGAAAACACAAAACTAAGAAGTCTAATACAACAGCACTGCAATGTGTAGTCTGAAAGCTTGAGTTTTAAAATAATTTCTGTGGTGCATGGAAGATGGGGCATGTTAAAACTCTTGATTTTATGCATTTCTGAAAGCAGTCGAGAATCATTGGCCAAAATGGCTCTAAAGATTAAAGACAAGTCTCAGACAATGGAAAGGCTGAAATGAACATTACAGGTGAAAATGTTGCTATACCAACCCTAATGTGGAAAATCATGCATTTTATGCAAAATCATAAATACTAACCTGCATGAATGAAATTTAGAACTACACATTTTCTAAAAAAAATATTCCAAGTTACTAGTGCGATTTCTTTGTTTCCTGTTGTGCTCCTTGGTTGACTCACAATCCCAGATAGGATCTGATCCAGTAAGTGTTTCCAGATGTAAAGCTCATATTTAATACTCCACCTAGAAGTAAATCTTATTCCCACTAGTTACTGTTTGTATAACCCTTCTGAGTTGAGCCTTAAAAAAAAAAAAGAAAAAAGAAAAAGTAAAAAACAAAGTCCATATCCATTAGAAAGTTATTAACTTCCTTATGTCCTGTCAGAGATAAAGGAACACAGGCCTAGGCCATCAATCACGGTATGCAGATCATCCATTTTAGTAAGATAAAGTTCYCACTGACTTCCATGGAACTTGAGATCTCACCCAGGTTATTGACAATCTGACTCAGGACCAACTGGGAAGGGGAGTGTGGGGTAGAGAGTGACAATCTCCTAAATCTTGCCACTGCTCCACAGAAATAGCGSACGCTTACATGTTTAATCCATGCCACTGTAAATTACCTACCATCCTATTGTAAATATAATAAATAGCCCACAAGACATATTAAAGGGACAGAACAAARCTTTTACCCAACTGCCCATGCAACWGAAAAAGGAGAGCACTTAGGTTACCTACAGCATTCTTTCATTGGCCTACAAGTGGGGCTAGCCTTCAGTTGCGTACAATACCGCAGATGGCTTTCCATGCCATCTAGCAATCTTTTGGGCATCAATTCAATTATTTCTGTTTTTTCCTATCACTTCTAAACCTTCCTTAAAACTCAGGCCAGAAACTCAGCGAGATAACAGACATGGTAGTGCTAAAAGCTACTTTCAGAAAACTACTGTAATCAGGTCTACGATGCTGACAGGTCTTCCGCATCCCTTTGTACACTGAGATAAGAAATCAAATGAAGCCTTTAAACGTTGGCAAGAGACATGATGGGATCTCTAAGCCTTAACTCTCTGCAAAAACAATAATAATAACTTCTACTATTATCCASAAATCCAAACTGCCTCTCAGATAATTTACCTTTCCCAGACAAGCACAAGCAAATATATACACAGAAAACTGCCTATAAAAGGATGTTCAGGGATCTCAGTAGATTCTTCTTTGCGTTCTTTCCTCTATTTCCTTGCAACAGAATAACTGACTCTTTTTGAGCTACATTATTTCACCTCTTTTGAGGAAAAGAAATCAAGTCTTTTCTCCTAAAAATAATTTTAAAGTTGCTTTATTAATGTAAACTTAAGAAATAAGAAAACAAAAAAGTAAAAGTAAYAGCACATTCTAGACAGTTTATTACATAAAATGCAAAAGCACCTCTTGGGTGCTGGAAGCRTTCATGCTTCAGCCTTATGCCTTTACAGCGGCCCCGTCATGTGTTAATGATTACATATATTCATTCACTACCAAAAATAGTTTCCTCTAGAATTATGCACAAAGAACATTTGTCCACAGTGAATTTCAAGCTTGGCTAGTCTGCTTGGGTTACAGTTACTCCTAATTTTACAGTGGCAAAAATCCAGAAGTCTACTTTGTGTTAGCAGTTTATCTTTTATGTCAGAATATTTTATTCATTCATTCAAAAGTTAGGAAAGTAGCAGCACCTAAAAACTGAAATCTTTWCTTTACCCATAGAACCAGTTATCATAATACACAGATTACTATACCAAAATCCTAGTTAGCTTATCTGGACAGAGCATCTCTCTCTCTCCCTCTCCCCCCCTGCTTTTCCTCTCATTTTGGTCTTCTCAGGAAACCTCAAGTAGGATCGTCTTGATCACTTTCACATGCCTTAAGAAATCAGTACATGCTATCAATACTGAAACGAAACATTTGCAAGCTTAGTAAGTAATGGTTACAAAACCAGTATCAAAGGGAAATATGCAACAAAAATCATGTGTATTTTTAATATGTCCACTGTTTTACAAAATATGAGTGCCTCAGGGAGGGGGGGAGGGTTGCTGCACATTTTTCCAAGTACAGACATATATTACTTAAGGTGTAAAACATTCTACAYGTATTTTAAAAGTTAGCTGCATAGAAGCCTCTCGAAGATTTCTCCTGTGTTGCTTTGAAGCCCTCTATTCCCCCTCCCCCCTTTTTTTGGATGCAGACAAAAATTGCTCCATTCCTGCTTGGAATCCAAAGGAGAACAGGAAGTAACGTCTGAGCTCCATAGAGATTCATTTTTATTTGCTTACAGGACGTGGCTGATTCAAAAACTGGCTTCATTTTTCAGTATCCTTAAAGGACCTAACTTTTTTTTTTCTTCTTTTTGGCAGGGAACATGGTTGGAACTTCGAGTTCAGCCAAAATAGACAATAAAACAGTAAGAAGGCATAATGCCAAAAATGCAAAGCCATCAGCATCCAGAGCATAATTCCACCCTTTTTTCTCTCCCCCCTACTCAATGATTTACACAGGAAAACGTAAAAAACAGAAAACTCTCTTTGTCCTAGAATGAACTCCTCATATTTTAAAACAGCCTATGAACATCTCAGACCCACTGGAGGCGAGCTAAAGAATGATATTGCTCATTTAAGCTGACAGTTGGTTTTTTTTTTTTTAATCCATATGTTTTATTGTTATATCCTTTTGAATATCATACTTTGTTCTGCTTCTTGGGAGAAAACATTTGTATGAAGTAACAACATGTGGAATCTCTCACACAACACAATACGAAATTTGGTTCAAGAGTAGCCTTTTTTCCTCCTCCCTCACGATACACAGTTTTAAACATTATTGTCACTGGCAGTAAGCCTGTGCTAGCCTCTAAGCCAAAAAAGTCCCAATTAATTTAAAACTCTCATTCTGTTGCAGCAAAACTGATTTTTTAATTTTTTTTTTTTTTTCAGGAGGGTCTGACCTGCAAATAATGCTATGAAAATGATGTGCAATGACCAACAAATAAGTAAAGCTTCTCTGTGAGGATACGTGCAAATCTTTCCTCACATTTGCAACAGGAAGCCAGACAGGATGGGTCTGGGAGAAGGTCTGGAAGCTGTATAACAAAAGTGGAGGGAAAGACAAAAATAGATTTTAAAGAGGATATTGTCTTCCTTACTGCATTAATCCTTGTTTGGAATTAGAAGCTAATTATTCAGTGTTCCCTTTCCATCGTATAAAATTGAACCTACATAATTTGCAGAAAATATCCAGAAGCCGCACAATGCTTTTTATTTATCAACAAGAGTCAAAGAACTACCTCTGCAGAAGCATGTGTCCAACTCAGAAACCAAAAAATGGCAAAATAGAGACTATCTCCTTTATGCAAGAAGTGCAAAKTGCACCTGAAAAATATTAACTAACTTTTGCTTTCTGAAAAAAGAAAATAAAGAGTAACTATGATGTGCATTAAAAACAATTAAAATGCTAATTGAAAAAAAAAAGGTAGACTTTTTGGGAGGTTATGAAGTATTTTTACAAATCATTTGTGAGGCCAAACACTAGAAAACTGTGTAACACTAAGGAAAATCACAGAAAAGACTATCAAATCACTGAGGATTTAAACACATGGTTTTCAGAAGCACTGCGGTATGAAGTCACTTTGAAACAGGTGGGGCAAAACGGCACACTAGTCTGAGCTAGTGAAAATACAGATCATCCAGCAGGATTTGAAGGAGCCTAGYAGAAACAACAAAGGGGGGGTAAATAGGAAAAAAAAATTCCAAGAAAAGTTTCATGACATTGACATTTCAGGTTGCCAGGTTCAGAAAAGAAAATGTAGTAGGTACAGTAAATTTAAATACAAAACAGATGGCATCTGCCCAGCCTTGTGCTGATCACATGAATAAAACAAGACAAAACAAAACACCAACCAATCAAAACAAAACCCCAAAAAAACCTTCACACAATACGCAGACAATCAGGAAAGTAGACCCAGAAAAGATGAAACAATTGGCTGCTACAGATTATTTAACAAATCCCTGTAATTTTAAAAAGATGAATGATAGATTGTCTATTTGGATGCTCAATACACGAGTATTCGCATGAGAGACGCATCTTGCTGGTATCAGTTCAAAAACCATATTAAATTACAAGGGCAAAGATCACATAGAATTCTGCACTAATGTGGACTTCCAAAAGAAAAAAAATTAAAAAAAAGAAAAAAATCACAATGGAAGCCGACAATATAGCTGGTAAAAAGATATCCACTAGGATGCCTAGATTTCCAGAGGAAAAATTAGGCTTTCGATTACGGATGGGCTGGACACAAAGCTCTGCTTCATCTGAATCATCATGGTATCTTGTGAAAATTCCATTTCAAGTCCCCCATGTACCCAACTCCACAAAGGAAGTCCTGCTTCCTGGCTGGACTGTAACTGCCCTTAATGTTCTAGTGGTACGTTATGAAAACGCAGCAAGCAGCACAACTACTGACTCTGCTGCGGCCACTGGAGTTGCGAGATGCTGTTAAATGTGTATCAACACAGCCTTCTGCAAGAAAATGCTCTGCAAGCATGCGCTGCCTGCTCTCCAGGTTGGCTGGGTGCGAGGAAAGCCTGAACACAGCTCAGGCTCGGTGCTGTACTGACAAAGATGCACTGTTTGAGGCAAATCTCAAACGTTTTGCATTCAGTTGTCTCCAACCATAAAGGCTAACCCCATTTACAAAAAAAACTGCATATAAGAACATTTAAAATTTTCAAGYGCTTTTTTTTGTTAAATTGTCAGCTTTCATCCCAAACGTTACTAAAATTAAACTCCAATTTACCCCTTGGTTAAATACATTACTTCTCAGCTCTAACCTGGAAATCATACACAAGAAATAGCAATAGTCAGTACAACACAAACAGCTTGAATCTTCAGGATACTATAAAYCCAGTACAGTAGTAAGACTGTGGTATATACACTATTTTAGAGTGGGAGAATACTGCTGCAATACACTCTGATAAGAAATGTCTATACACAGGATCTGTAAATGCAAAGGACAATCACGTTCAAAGAACCCGGAGACAGGTGCTCAAAGTGAGGTCTATTTGTAGTTTGGGTTTGGTGTTGTAGGGGTGTGGGGAATTAGTTTTTGGTTTTGTTTTCAGCATTTTTTTCTCTGTTTCACTGACTTCTAATGTACATACAAACTACAGTTGGAAAGAGATGGTATCAGAATACATACACCACTTCTGCAGTAATACAAGGTGAAAGGGSTCATCTAAGTTCTAGGAGCAGTAAAGTAGAAAGCTGATTCTAGAGCTGATAAATTTTCACTCTAACAGGACGCATTCAGCATTAGCAGAAACTCTCTGTGTACTTATTTACTAGTACCACATTCTCTGTTAAGGACCTAAAAGAAAAAAAAGCCCATCCCTGCATACTCTTTATCAASCTGATGAACACACTGTTCAAATGACAGCAGAATGGTTAAGTGGCCTAGTGGGCCTACAACCAAGAAAGCCAGCTAAGACCRGCGGAATGGGAACCAAGCCAATTGTCTAGACAGCAGGCAAAAAAACATGCTGGCTAAATTTAATCAGCTGCCTCCTTTATTTTGTAAAGTGAATGGGTAGATTATAGCCAGGGTGACACATAATTTGTGATTGAAATTGCTTGTTTAATTGTAATTTAAAAAGAGATGAACTTCATCCCAGCTCCATATCCATCATTCTTGTACTTGCACATCAAACCAAGAGCCATCTTCAAAATAAACAGCAGCTGTTGAAAGCCTTCAACTTCAGCAGTGGTTCTGCACTCTCCCTATCTTCATAGATTCTTCTGCTGATTCCCTCACTCACCCCTAAAAGAGAAAAAGCAGCCCTTTTTCAGGCTACTGTAAGTTCTTTGCTCTCCACAGAGGGTCTTTTTAAGACTCAGACTGGCAGCTTCTTTCTTGAGAAGGGGGCAAAGTTGGCAAAGGACAAAAAACATGATTTATAACATCTGCGGACTACAATTGGTTGCACAGACTGCAGTACAGAACAGCTGGCAGGATAGTGAAGAACAGTTCTTATTAGAGATCTGCTATTTAAACTCAGTAACTATACCCAAATTTTGATCCAAAGGCCCTAGAGGAAACATGGTGAAATTCTAAAACCTTTTTTTGGGGGGGCAGGAGGGAATAATCTGCCTTTGGTGGTACAGATGTCTAAAACTCTTAACACTCAATTTAACCCTTCTCTAAAATTTAAGGTGGAATTTGTGATGACAGACCTCATGCAATACATTGCCCAGTGGGAAGGAAAACAAAAAAAATGGGATATTAGTAACAGTTACAGCTAAAGCAGAAAACTATTCAATCCCAAAATTAAGTATTAATGTAATTTTTTTAAGTTGCCTCTCCCACTACCATTTCTTTGTTTTAAAGTATTGAAATTTGAGAAAAATCATGATGAGTTGGTAAGATTATCTCCGATTGTTTATTTTTCATCTGTAACACAGCCACTGAAAATCCCAGTGGAAATTTTAATGAACATTTGAATATTGACCACTTCTGTTGTTTAAAACTTCAGCTCTTCACATACTTTGATTCTGCTGCTGCCTGTGACAGTAAAAATATCTAAGTGATTGTATACAGAATTTACAAAGTTTTGTTTAAATCTACAAAAAAAAATTATTCAAATTAAACACTTAACGTTGAAATTGTCAACCCTGTAAAAGTAATGGCACCCTTTGTAATTTTTTTTCAAGAAAAGCAGAATTGCATTTCATTAGCKTCTCAGGTTGAAGTAAAATAGTGTATTGTGATCCCTTTTTAAAAATAGAGAATGGTATCAACAATAAACTCCTTACCCAATGCGAGGATACAGTATAAAAAAGCTAACAGCATTACAGGTTTTTTTTTAATCTAGAAAAATATCACTAAAATATAATTATAATTAACACATCAGTTTAAAAATTGTACTCACATGTATGTGCTGGGCAATGTTTTCTGAGAAGTTCTGGTGAGTTACAGCAAGCTTATTTATTCAAACAGCAACAGTTTAGTAAATATTACAGAATATACACTGAAAACATTCAAAGTTCATAGTCACAAGCACTGATGCTAAAAATCCTACCTCCTGCACTCAGACTCAGAGAACATAGATGTATCCTGAAATTCACACTGCAATTCAAATAATCTCTATTTCACATAGTATCAGAAGAAGTGACAGACCAAGAGCTATTTATAGGCTTTTCATCAGRTGTCTGTAAAAAACAAATAAGCTTAAGAAAATTGCATCTGATTTACAGATAATCTTGATCAAAGAGATTATATTTAAGTGAACTGCTACAATCACAGCAGGTTCCCATAATCACCTTACAGCATAAAATACTAAAAAATAAACACTTTTCTGCTCACCAAAGGAAAGCATGGATATAATTTATTAAATCACTACATTCACCTCTTAAAAATGCCTGCTAACACATAACTGCAATATGCCAATAACAACAAATAATAATATATATGTGTGTTATTTGTATACACACAAACACCCTTGGTTTAATTTTTTTTAATAGGTGCAAATATTGAAAGGGGAAAAAATAAATCAGCAAGTGAACCTATATGGAATCAATAAACTACTACTAAGTTGACATGAAATACAATACTGCAGATGATTTGGGGTCAATTTGCAGGCTATTATCTTCTGCATCAGGGTTGCATGGGGTTCCACGCACCTGCATAATGCAAGCCAGCATGGATGAGAACTGTACTATACGCAAGAGAGGCTTAAGAACAAAAAAAAAAAAAAAAAAGGAATCACATGTTTACACTAGAAAAGATCCTGTTCCTCAGTGTTCTGTACAGCTTCGGGGATTGCTTCACCTCTCAGTCTGGAACAGCTACCACAGTGGATAAAACAAACTTCACTACAGGACATGGGTTGTCAATGTTTTATTTCATTCCATATTCAAAGCATACAGCATCTAAAACACTGTCTTCATATAGAGTGGATTTCATCCTGTGTTTACTAACTTGGATGTATGGAGGAATAGGCCAGAAGGCACACACTGAAGCAGTGAAAAACAAAATGAAGCGGCAAAGCAAAAGTCTTATGCTCATGAGAGAGCAAACACCTATGCTAGAAAATTTCTAATAACCATAAATTCATGCCAATGAAATGGATCTAAAAAGGGCAAGGAAAACAATATAAAGAAATACAAATGATCTAGTACAGCAAACTGATGTGTGTTTGATTCCAGGGATAAAAGTTAAATGAATAGACATGTACTGGCAATAGGCCAGCTCCTAACAGAACACAAACCTCGTAAGATTTGAGTTCTGTTTTTAATTTCAAACCCATGAACTTTAAGTGGATTTGAAATTAGGCAAAACATGTTCATCCATTCCTATTTATAAYAGGAAAGACAGACAGGCAAGCTCTAGTTTGGGCATTGGAAAGGAAGGCAGTGRCACAAGTCATCCTTTTGCTTCCCAACCTGAAGTCTGGTAAAGTAGAGCATGTGTACCCTACTTTAAAGACAACACAAAGGAGCAACTCATAGCTGGCAAGTCTCTCCTGGAAGACTGCAAAGTATACAGGCCTGCTGATGGTCTCAAAAGCTCTCTTTTGTCTGTTTTTTGTTGTTGTTGTTAAGTTTACAAGAAAAGGTTTCTATTCAATGAGGCAAAGAAGGGAGGAGAGGGGGGAACCTCCTGTAGAATTTCAATGCAGGCAAGCCTAGTTGGGACATACATTGCACACATTGCAGCAATAGTGTTAATTGTAGCCACTGTGGTCTAAGAACGTAGGATAGACAAATTTGCGAAGATCAGTAGCAACTCTTATTAGGCAAACAGATATAACTGGGAAAGGAGAACAACATTTCAGGCACACCACCACTTCTATTTCAGACCTGAAGAAAAGCTGGTGTGTCTGAAGTCTCACTTGCTTTTTCCAGTCTCATCAGCAGGTCTACTGCAAGGTATTATTCCTCTCAACAAACTTTTTTGAACAAAAAAAAAAAATGTTTTGAAATTATATGTCAAATTTCATTTACATTTGGAAGCCTAGAACAGGCTTCAAAACTGAATGGTAAGCACACCATTAGTCCTGACTCTGATGCTTGTGCCATAATTTGTCGCACCATGTTTCACTGAGATGACTCACCCTTTACCTAAAAGAACAAATAATAATTCTGTCCAAAGAGAATGTGTTATCACCACACTTGGAATTAACTGAGAAAAGCAGACAGCAAGAAGGTATTGCTGTCTCATCCGTACCAGGACTGTCTCTGGAACACTGCATCCCTCTCCTGCAAGAGCTGGTGTTCAGTTTGAGTAATGCAATAGTGCATAGTGGTTACTGCCTTAAGCAGAGAATGCCACAACTGTTAATGACAAAGAGGAGCATGAAACACATTCTTCAGCTTTTTCTACTTTCCAGTGAGTTCAATCGGAGCAAATTCTTTGGCAAAAGAAGTTAACAAAAAGATCCAAGAAATCAAACATAAATCTGGTAATCTGCCGAGAGGGGAAGAGCAGAAGGGAAGAGAACTGGCAGGCTTTATTATTAAATACACTTTGTGTTACCCAACAGATCCAAGATTAACATACAAAGATTGGATTCTGTACAGGAAACCTATTATACTGACTGCTCTCCAGTTATGTATATTGATGATTTCAGAAAGATCAAATGCCTAACTCTGGATGCCTCAGGAACAAGCACAAATAAGTGTCTATTTTCTTATGTTTGAGATAGACTTAGTCAAAATTTTTCCATGGAAGCTGTTCCTCAGCAGTGAAACAGGTTTTCAATAAAACTTTTTTTCTTTTTGTGAAAAGTATCTGCTTTTGGATGCTTTCCTGAGATGTAATCCAGCTAGGAAACCAGGACTCTAGAGCAAGTAAACTTATTTTTATAATCAAAACCTGAAGTTTTCAGTTTTTCATTTTAAAGTTGTAATTCTCTTTGGTGGGTCCCACCAAAGGTCTCACCTTTTCTGGTGAGACCTCTTTTGGGGCATTTCCATGCAGGGAATCCCTTCAGAATTCCATAATATCGGTACATTTTAGCACTCAGATTTAGATTTTAGGGGTGTACACCATCTTTTTTTCCAGTTTTAGTCTTCCATTAAGTAGAATTTGCAGAAAATACTGATTACATGAGATCACAGCGTATTCTGACCTTGTTCAAAGCTGAGTATGCTCAGTACTTGTGAACTGGCAGCATCAGTCATTGGCCTTCCTGCTCAAAGGGAGCTCAACACTGTGGTTTCTGAATACAGGACCACCMCCCTGTCTTCCCCTCACAATTGGCTTCATCTCACTGCATGGTCCTTCTGTGAACCAATGAAAACCTGCAGAAAAAGAGCCTTCATTGATACACTGTTTTAATATTTTTAACTGTAAAGACAGTTAAACACTAGAATTGATTGCCAGGAAGGCCTTTTTACCACTAGATGTTTCAAGACAAACACTGACTAACTTGCTACTGAAACTGATCCTGCTCTGGGTGACACTTAAATGACAGTTTAGGCGATTCCTCAGCCATGCGTYCCATAATTCTACAACAACTTGCTCCAACTGACTGTAATGGAAATTGGACAATGATTTCATATCCTAATGTTTAAAATAAGTGCACCAGAACCTCATTAAGGTTTAATTCCTTGCCAATTAAAAATAGATTATATTTAAAATAAAGAATAAATGTTAATACTGATTAATCTCTCCACTTTTAAAATCAAGAAAATCTTAAATTAAGGTCTYTTAACCTGCAAAGCTTTTCTGTGTAATTTTTAAAAGCCTACTTTTCACTATTTCAACAGGAAACAAGTGCTCCTAAACAAAAACCACAGTATCTACAACCAGAGCTACGTGTTTATGGAAAAAGTGATAAATCCCTGAAAAGAACTGTCTGATAACTGAAGTGCTGCCACAAACTGCTTTGTAGCAAAATGAATAAAATAACCTAGAACAAAGCAAATTGCTTTAGACTTGAGAAAAATCAGAGCCTAGAAAATTTGCATCTAACAAATARATTTTCTTTTAAACCTTTTACATAAATACAGCAAGATTCAATGCTAAATAAGAAGCAGGCCATGTTAAATTTAACAACTGACTTTTTAAAGTAATGATTTTCTATTTTTCTACATCTTTAATGAAATAAGCAGTCCTTATATGCTAGACATTCTGGATTTAATTAATTTCAGAGATATTGAGATTAATTTTCTCCCTTGGAGAATACTTTCAAGACACTGATCAACAGATTCCTAAGATTAAGAACTACATTCATCATAAACACTTTGTATCTCTTATACACAATTTCTTTTTATGCAAAAAATAAATACATGGAGTATAAATATTTTTCTTCTTCTTTCTCCCCTCCTCAAACTTCCAAATCAGCAAGTCTTTCCACAGTAACAACTGCAAAACAGCAACTGAAATTGTGAAACATGCCTACTATGAAATTCAGATTAGAGCATTAATTCTGCTAGTTAGCTACAGTAATGTGCACTTTTAAGATGTTTTTCACATGTAGTCAACAGTTTTGTGCTATTTTATACAGCCACAACGCCTCAGTTGGGTGGGTTGTTTTTTTTCTTTTTTAAGACTGTAATCTTGTTGTGTAAGACAGCACTAATTTCAAAAGGACACCTTACATGATCAGATTTACTTGGCTGTGCTACAGAAGTTAGCACCTAGAGTTCCAACAAGTACTATCTACTCAGTTTAACATGCATTATATATAATTAAAAATGGATAACCACACTGGCTCCATAGCCATAAAAGTTTTAAAACTGCCTTTTATGTCCTGAGACGCAGACCTGTGGGTTCACAAACTTGCAGCTGAGTACTAAGGGCGATTCACAAGTAACTCACTCTGTTTTGTGACATAATGAGAAAGTGGCAGCTCTCAAAGTACTTTCAAGCATGGCATCACAATCTGAGGAGTTTTAGAATAACTGGTTCYGGCTAATGACATTCCACACTTTCTAAACCATCCATATAATGGAATATCTATTCTAGCCCTCTCTACCCAGTAACACCGTTAGTTTGTCCGTTATCTCGGGACTTTCATWCCACCCATGTAGCCCTATTTTTTTCTTAAGAAATACACCTCTTCTTCCTGCCTACAAACCCTCCTCCTCCTTCAAATTCTACACCCTACAAGGTATCCCATGTTTTCACCTCGTCTGTAGCGTTCTCCCTCTATTCCACTGCCCAATGCTTTTCTTAACTGTGCCCTTACACACACTTAAAGTTTAGATAAAGTACAAGGAGAAAATGATTAGTGGTATAAATAAAAGTGGTAATACAAAATGAAAAAAGGCGTCATAACAGATCACAATGTAAGTAAGTGCTACAGAGTACGGTGAAAGAGAAATGGGGTTTGCCCAAACTGAAAACAGAAACAGATTGCCAAAAATGTCATAGTAATTCCACAGCTGAAGTGGGAATACAGATTACACCTTACAACATACAAACCAAGGCKCTACTACTCCACGCCATCTCTCTCGGACAGCATGAGCAATAACTGCAGGCACAGAGAACTACAGAATTCAGTTCTTTGGTTGTATCACACCGTCTGGTTGCCTCACTCTCAGCTCTCCTTCAACATCGATTCATACAATTCTTTCCATGCTTAACTGCTTCAGCCTTTTTTACTCATGTACAACAATGTTTTTGCTCTCCCCGGTATTTACCTAGCCATTGGATTTATACGTTTCTTCCCAGTGGAGGAAAAAGAATTAAGCATCATCTTAACTATATACCTACTGATAGAGTTGAATGCATCCTGCATACTGGAGAATTCCTTAATACATCACTTCCAGGTCATACAACATATATGCAACTAGAACTGTGCAGAAATTGGAGAATTAGAAGACCAGGTAGCAACTGTAACTAAATAACTTAATGTCGTATTTCATAATTTCATAAAACAATCAAATGTTATAGCAAAAACTACAAAAAGCTATTTTMTTCCCATATGTTAAAAAACAACATTATTCCTTTTTCTGTCTTCTCAACCTCCAATATTTTATGAAAAGCACTGATCTTAGGTCAACAACAAGATGAATTTACATCTGAACAATGCATAGGTCAAACGAGAGAGTGAAACATTCAGTTTTATAACAGATGATGCCATTCCAATTGGAAAAATGACCATATTATTTTCCCTTCATTTATTTTAAGAGAAGTACAATACATTGCAAACATCACTCCTGCAGAAGCCAAAAATTAGGACTAATATACAAAGATTTCCTAGGGAAAGGGGTGGATGCAGGAGGATGACCAATACACATAGCTCAAAAGGCAAAGCCATTAAATCCAGCTTACAAGAATCATGTGTCCGGAATTAAAGACAAAGTATAGGATTTCAGCATGTTTTTCACTAAAGAGAAAAAAAAACTTCTCTCAACTCTCCCTCACTTTCCCAAACATTGAAAAAACATTCCATAGAAGACATTTACAAAATGTATAGCCCACTGTTAGAATTGCATTCTATATAGCTCGTGATGAAAGTTTGTGCCATATTTATTAGGTGCCACTCAAAATATCTCACATTTTGCTGCTTTTGTACTTCAAACTTCATTATCATGTGGAAGTGTACAAACAAGTTTACACATAGACATTATACCGTACAGCTATAGTCCAAGTTTTAATGCAGCATTTGGTGCCCAGGACGTGCTCCTGAAAGACCTTCTGCCATCCCCCAGGAATTTTTGCATATCTATTTCATTAATTATTCTAACGACTTGCAGGTAGAGACCAGTTAAAGGAAATACAGTTCTAACTTTCCTTACACACCAGCAAAATAAATGACAGTGCTATTTGCTATTTCAGCATCTTAAAGTTATTTTAACACTCCTGAAAGGTTACAGGATGACAGCAAAAAGAAGCTGTATTTCTGTATTCACAATGTATTCCTAAGAAGCCGACACACCCTCATCTTCCCTAAACCATTTCAACACTTCAACACATTTGTTGTTGCAAAGCAGAAAAGGAGCCTGTGAATAGAGCATATGCACTCACTTTATCTCTCTTTGTATGCTTCTTCCCAGTATCACTGGTAGGGTATAGATAACTCAGTTTCTGTCCAAGTTATCTAAGCAGAGGACAGCCTTCGCTCTTACTACATTATTCAAATCCAATGTTTTTATAACCTCCATTAGCTGTCACGCTTCTTGAAAGTGAAAAATGTTATATAAATAAGACAACTGAGTGCTGGATTACAGCAGAACTTTGTCAGCATATATTGTTAAGCAATCATTCATCGCTAGGCATGACATTCCTACTGAAAGGATTTTTTTAGTTTATTTTAAGGGTACATAAAGAAAACGAGAGGAGTTAAAACACTGAAATGATCAACACTGACCTCCACTGAGAAGGATGGGGCAACGACTGGTTAACAGAGCCACGATACAGAATGAAAGCAACTATTTTAAGCTCATCAGGGTGACAATTCTGAAAAGCTTAAAAGAATTTTTCATAACTTAATCCTGGAATGTAAGAACAACTTTTTCTAGTGTACTGTGTGGAAACCAAGCAGTATTTGTTGCTTGTTTCTACACATACGGTGACTTTGCTAATAATAATGTGGCACCATTTCCTCATATACGCTTCAAATAACCAACRTGTGCAGCCAAAGCATGCTTGCTGAACTAGCTCATGAAAAAAGTCAGTACATTTCTATCCATATTTAAAATCAACTTTGAGGATAATTTTGTTGTTGCACAAGCAAAGCAGCGATAAATTAACACATCTTGGTCTCAGAAAAAATGACAGGATTCAGGCTTAAAAACATGCATTAAAATACCATTCACTATCAAAGTATTGCAAAAGAAGGACACTGTCTGAGTCTTGATAATGGTAAGACTCAGCAAACTAACTATAGGTATCTGTTTTTTAAAAAGTCTTACTTAAACATTCAAGCTAGCCAAGATAATTTTGACTCAACCAGGCTGGAGTAGCTACACCTAGAATTATGCCAGCAGAACTGAAGGGTGGTAGCCTCTGGCAAAGTTGAAAGCAAACCAAAATGGAACAAAACAAGGCAACTAACTGACAGTGAGTTAAGGTGGTAATCACTTAACTCCAAACAGCTGTAGCCAAGAGCATGCTTGACCATACCTTACATCACTAAGATAAACTCTACTGGGAGATCCTTCCTTTTCTCCACTGCTGAAAATGTTTAGTGGAAACTCCTTAGATTTTAAAAGCAGCCTGGTGAATGAAGCTTCCCCTTTACATTTGCCCCACTACAGAAACTGCTATTTGGCTACATTCTGAAGGAAGATAGCAACAAATCCCAGCAGGAAAATCAATACTTGCCTGTCTGATTTTTCCTCAATTATTAGAAAATACTCAGTTCCATTCTTAATGCAGATACAAACATTTTCTTTAGGAACTAAACAAAAGGATGTATATGACTAATAAAAAGAGACTAGCAAAGCAGTAGCTGGATCTTTAATTGTATTCCATTGTATTAGTCTACTCAGAGCCTGTGTTTTTATCATAGGCAGCATGATAGAGAACTGCCAGCAAATACAGGTGGTATTAACAGCAGTTAGACTGCTGTTTTGCTGTGATCATGAATACACRGTAGCTAGGTGAATTCTTTTTATTTACAAGCCAACCAATATTCAGTATTGAATTTCTTCCTCCTAAGCTTCTGTGTACTATGTTAATATACCAGCAAATGATATTAAGAAATAAAAGGAGAAACAGCCAGGAGAGCAAGCTTAGTTGTTTGCATTTTGAAATTTAATTTAAAAGTTAGAACTTTTAGCTCTCCCTCTTCCCTCATCACTTTAAAGTATCTTAGATAAAAAATTTTAAGGTTTATTTTACTGGAAGTATTAGGAAGTATTAGCAGACATTAAGAATTACTTACAATAGGAATCACACATCCTCCAATCTTGTTCAGCTGTACAGATCTTCTCCCTAACAACTCACGCCAGTAGTAATGCACTCATCAATGTACACTCTTCTACTACTGAGCTGAAAAAATGGACTTGTGAATCACTTGTTTTATGCAAGACAAACTATTATTTGGTAGAATAATGTAACAAGCCACAACAGAGGTTCTGGTAATGCTGCCATCTGACCACAAGTTACTTTTCTTTTTTTGAACAGAAGTAGTGACCTAGACCAGTGTTTCTCATACTTGAACTGCAACTCTCAATGAAGTAACAGGAAGATTCAAAGGGTGGGAGTCATAAATAGGTAGGGGAAAACTTAATTAAAAAATTAAGCTATTAAAAAATAACAAGAAAAACAGTAAAACCAAATTACCCTGATTTACAGCTGGAAGCAKCTCATTTCCTCCAGGGGAATCAGAAGCAGCTATAATTATCAGCTGCACATATTTACACTAGCTAGGGAACTACCAGCTCCCTTAAATTGCTGGCAGCAGCTCAGTTCTTCCTGGGCAATACAAAAAGTATTTACACCTGCACCTGATAATTACAGCTGATTTTCATGCCTTTTCCCCCCCAACACTCTGAGGAACTTAGCTGCTGCCAGCAATTAAAGTACTACAATAGTAAATTTTTCCTTGGGGAATGCATAAAAGCAGATGAGCCCAAACAGTGTTCACATTTGCAAGAAGTTTAGGAAACACTCATCTACCCTATTCACTACYTCATCAGTGAAGAAAATCTGTGTTGATTAATACAATTAAATATGCCTGAAACTAGGACCAYGCTATTTTTCAAGGTTTATATCAAACTTTTCTATCTAGATAGAACAGAATCATATAGTAATTCAGGGCCAGAAATCACATAGATATTCAAACACTAATTACAGAAGACTTCAATTTCATACTGGTTTACTTCGTTCTACCTGAGCATCTGATCTAGTAAAAACATTATGTCTCTCTCCTCAAGCCATCACTGTTTCCAAGAAACCATCCAAATCACAAAGGTGGTATAATATAGCCTCACAGTAGGTACACGGGGCATTCCTGGAAGATTTCCATACAGGCACACAGGTTACAGGAATAGAAAAACCATTAAGCTTCTAAAAATGTGCTCTCCATCCATACTAAAATTTGGCTTAGCTTATTGAAATGGAAAAATATTYCATGCTGGCTGCTGCCTCCTTTACCATGTAAAGTGGTAAATTTTCAGATGGTGCAGTTATGTAAAGGGTAATCCTTCCCATTTGTAAATGATAACATCCCTACCTTAATATAAYAAAAGTATACGCAACTTTTGGGGGAGTGGGCAGTTTTACACTGTCTGGCAGTGCTGTATGTCCTATTTTTATGCTATGAATTTACCAAGGTATCACTCCATGTAAATGTAGATTCTTCCTCCCTTCTGCCCACCAGAACACTTATCATGAAGTTACACACCTTCCTTCAGACTGACATTTATTTAAAATAAAAAATTTAAAATATTTATTTCTGTTGCAGAATATGTTAACTATATCCTCTGACAAGCCTCAAATAAATTACATAATATGCAAGATGGGAAAAAACCCTTTACAATAGATATATATTCATCACAATTAGCTTTAGAACATAAAATCAGAACTTTTTTTTCCCTCACCAACTGTTCTGCAAGCAATTTTCTCCCAATCCCATCCTTCTCATGCATTCTTTTAACTGAAAAAAGAGACAGTTTCCAGGGGATCTCTTAGTCATGTAGTGGGCAAAGGTGTATAGCATTATCCTATGGTTTTGGACTTGTTTTTTTTCTATGAACAGGGAAACACAGCATTAGTCTGACAATTTCCAGTTCTTCTCTGAACTTTACATTATTTATATACTGTAAAACAGAGCATTTAAAAGAAAGCATCACCCATGTACAGTCTCAATATGAAAATTTTGAAATTCTAGTCAAAAGAATAATGGCAGGATGGTTTTATTTTTAAAAACCACTAGTTATTTTCAGGTCATTTAATTTTACAACTTCACCTATTGCTTYTGGAAAACCTATAGATTTCAAAACACATACAACATCCCAGCTTCCAGTTTCTACGTACTTACAATTATATTCAGCTAGGAATGTGCATCTGTGCCAGAAATAYAACTAAAAAATGAAAAATTTCTCATAATCTAAGCTTTCTCCTAATTTAAGTGTAAACTAGTTCATTTCACAATTAAAATATGCTCTTTGTTATTCTTCTCACATTATAACACACTGCATGATTATTGGACTTTCCAGTGGATAATYGCATAAACAGAACTACTGCAGAGTGGACGTTGATGTAGCGGAGGCTGTAACCCCACATTCCTCACAAGCAGCCCTGTCCTCTGAGCTGTCATGGGACAGGGAGGCATTCCACGGCTACACCCCCTTAACCATTGCAGGTCTCTCAGCCCCAAGCACCATCCTTTACCTTCCCTGACACGTAGTTATGGTTTTTAACAGTCGTTTTGTCATAAAMTCCTACATGGAGGCAAGGTTTCATTAAACTGCCTCCCAGCAGGTAGAGAGTAAGCCTTAAAACTGTCCTGTGTCCAGTGTTTTGTGAAAGTATAGCTAACGTGTACTTTGCTGAAGCAGCTGTAACTTACAGGTTACAGGGGCCAGTCAACTCAAATTAAAGGCATTATAGACAATAACATGTTCATCTGTGATCAAGTCAGAGACTGTGCAAATTAAAATCCTAGTTAACTGAACTAGGAATGTTTTATCAGGAGATTTAGAGAACATCTGCAAAGCAGTTTGAGATTACTTCTGAGTCACATTCAAGGTCATTAAAAATTTAGCACTAAAGCAAAAACATTTTAGAGTTGTACATACATAACATACATCGCTACTACTGTTGTAATGCATATGAACATAGGTTCACCAGCATTCTACACCACGTMAGGGATCAAATATCAAGAAGTTCATAAATTTTTACAAACTAGTAAGCTGTGAATACTTTACATTCATTTCTTCATTACATACAACTAAATAAATAAAGACTGGTCAAACAGAGAGGGATAGAAAYCATATAGTGTCCACTCAGGCTAGTCCAGCAACAGGTGTTAACAATAGCTTAGGAGAGACATCATTACTGAGCCCCRCAGAAMTGAATGAGTATTTTYMWTWWTKRAMCYWWT
>JASVER010000076.1:4655512-4749372 GCA_030449065.1 Oceanodroma leucorhoa
CAAAAAAAAAAAAAAAAAAGGTTTTCCTCACGCTCGTTACTAATTACTTGCACATCCAGCCTCACCGCCCTCCTTTCCCCACTTAGGAGCAGCGAACGTTTTGGCGGAGCTTGCCCCCGCACAGGCGGACGCATCACCGTGTCCCGTCCCCCACCCCCTCGGCGGGACGAACGCGCTTACCTCCGCCGCGGCCCCGCAGGCAGCCCCCCCCCGTCCCCCTCCCCGTCCCCACTAGCCCAGGGGCTGACCCTGCCTGCCCCTCACTTACCTTTGGCTCGGCGTCAGTCACGGCAGCCGCCGGGGCGGGGGAGGGCAGACGCTTCTGCCCGGCGGCCCAGCCCCGGGCAGGGCGGCAGCGAGCAGCGCCGCCGTGCACCTGCTGCCGGCCGGCCGGCGGCGGCGCGGGAGCGGCCGTAGGGCTGGCGCGGCGGCGGCGGGAGGGCAAGGGCCGGCACGGCGCAGGGGGGGAGCGGGCGGGATTGAGCGGTCGGGAGCTGGGGAAGGCGCAATTAAATCTGAGGGAGGTTAATGCAGCAGCTTAACGTAATCCCGAGCGCCGTTACAAGAAACTTCGCATGCCGGCGGCGCGGCTTTCCGCCGGTGGAAGCCGCCTTCCCCGCGGGGAGCGGGGTTCCCCTCAGCTGCGTCCTCAGCCGTCTGCGGGCGAAGGGGGGGCGGGCCTGCGGCAGCAGCAGCGGCATGGTTTTCATCTCGGTAATTGGGGAGGTGATTTACAAAGTCAATCACCACAACAGAATACTCATTTTTGTGGGGGTTTTTTTCCCCCCCACTTAAGGGATAGTTTGGGCGTTTTCTTAATTTGCTGCCCACTGAAGAGAGTACGAAAGGCTCTTTAATGTATTTCCTATTAAAGAAAGAAAACTCATCTGAAAAACAGTATTCTTCCATTTATGCAGCACCTTTATTCCTAGACCAGTTTACAAGACATGGCCCTGGCTTTGGGCTACTGAGTAATTCAGTGCAATTCCCTAACAGTCTTCAGGTATTTACAGGATCTGGGTTTATATATGACTGTCACCTCCATGATACAGCCACTTTAGGATAAAGAATGGCAGCCCCGCAGGGACAAGCACACCCTGTGATAGTGGAATGGAGGGGTTTTGGTCAGGGAGCCCTGGTCTAACTTGGAAAGACAGAATTAAAGAGAAGAAAAACCAAGAAAATATTTGACACTTCAATTCTGAATGCATCGTATTAAAGGATTAATCAAATTACTTTATTCAAAGCTCCATAAAGATGTCAAGCAACAGTATTTCATTCACCTTTTGCATCCAGTCCCAAAGAGGTGAAGTGATTGTCCTTTCTTTTTCAACCCAATGCATCTGTCAATAGAGTTTCCCACTAAATCTGCAAGAACTTAGGTCAGGGTCTTTGTACTTGGAATGAAATCCATATAGCAATAATTAAAAAAAAGTATTTTTCAAAAAAAATCAATTTTAAAATGTCAGAATAAAAGAAAAAAGACTTAAGACAGTAATAGATTTTTTTACAGTGATTTTTAATATATGCTAAACATCTAAGAGAACTCATCTGAAACATAAAGTGAAGAAAAAAAACTTAAAAAGAATGTGGGTGTTATAGTTCATAAATTGGGGCACAGCTGTAGCTTGCTGGTATGGCAACCTTAAAATACCCTGCAGTCTTCTGAACCATGATGGTCTGGGTGAAATGTAGCTCTTGCCTCCTCTAATTGGGCTTCAGTCTCTGTTTTCCATCAGATTATTTTGTTTCCTATTTCATTTATTAAATATATAATTTATTCAACTTCTCCCTCAATATCTAATTTGGAGTGATCAATGGAGTAAAACCTTTCAGTGTACAGGGAAAAGTTAATTCCCAGTTCACAAGGCAAAATTGTTCAAGTGGATTTAGGTGTCTACACGTGGAAAGAACTGTATAAAGGAAGCTTTCACTTCTGACTGGGAAATACTGATACACTGAAAATTTTTTAAAGCATARTACAACTGAAATCTTACAGACGTTATAAATAAATTGGCAATGTTTTGTATCAAAGATACTAGTATTTACTTTTTGTTGATTAGATGCTTGTGTGCATGTTATGTGTATAGATAAAAGATAAGAATTAGTCACAGTTGTACATCAATCTGAAAACCTAAGATACTCATTGTTGTATTCTAGGACTCTCTTATCTTACCAAACAAGAAACTTGAAAGCATTAGAGATGTCAAATCAGTATGTTTTCCACACTGCTTTTTTTWAACCTAGATATCAACAGTGTTTTGCTCTACCACATGGTGCAGAAAGGCCTAACATTTTAAGTCATGTTCATCATCATTTGTAAAAGTGTCTTCATTCATTTATTCAAACTAGGTTTGTCTCCACTTTTTTTGCCTGTTGAAAGTAGTATGTACATAAAGCCTCTGGAAGTCTTTTCATGATTGCAGAAATGTGACATTAATCATTTGTTTGAAGAAATTAATATGGTAAACAACAAAATTCTGCTAACGGCATTCAAATAGTGAAGTACAATCTATTTTAGCAAGAATTGTGTAGAGCCTTTAATCTTGGTTTAGCTGAATCATTATTTATTCATACACAAAGTGTGTAGTTGGAATTTCATAGTAATATATTAAGCTATGAGTACACATACACCCTACTTGCTACTTTTTTGATACCTGTTCTATATATTTATCGATGTATTACAGCAAATAGAAAATTATATTGTTAAAATCAAATTTCAGTTCTATTTATCATTTGCTTACTACTTTCTTAAGTTTCTTTAGCCTGACCTTTTCTGTATTTATATCCCRTATAAAGGATTTCTTTTTGAGTTTAGGATTTTTTTCAAATGTAAGCATAAGTTCAGTATAGCTTTAGTTGAATGATACACATTGGTGGCTTGCATTTTTATATCTCAAAGTTAGCTCTAAGGTACATGACATTTTTAATCTATAGTAAGGAAGAAAATGCCACCTCTAAGTTAGGAGAGAATTTTTTGAGTAAAACATAACTTCATAACCAATGCTGGAGGGTTCATGTTTCCACCAATAGCTTATATGACAGGCTCAAGTGGATGTGAATTTTGGGTAGCAGTGATTCTCTTCAGTGTTAAGCTGTTTTCATTTATGCAAGTCCTTTTTTATTTATGCAAGTCCTTAAGAGCTGAGCCATCAGAGATTAAAATGTGGAGCTCAGGTCTGAAGAGCTGTTAAGGCTGCCTTAAAGAGCCATACTGCCATTCTGTAGCATCAGCCCTCCTCCTGATCAGAAGTCAGAGCAAGCCATGTAGAAGTTACGCCACACAGAAGGCAGTTCTCTCAAAAACTTCCTTTAGTAACTTCCACCCCATTTTTCTTCACTTGCTACAGGTCACTTCCAAATCAAACCTAGTCAAGGGACTCYGTATTGTACAGAAATGAAATTAATGAATAGAAAAAAACTGCTGCTTTTATCTAACTGTGGAAATGACCATTTACCTGGTATATCTGGCTAAGCCACCATCTCAGGAAACARAAGATAACAGCAATATTTCTTAAAAAATTGTTTGAAATAGTTCATGATGCTAACATCTCCAAATTTTCCATTCTGAAATCATGTAAAAAAGATCTTAAAACAGCATATTGTCCTTTCCCTTATTTTTAATAAAGTTACATACATGACAGGTAAGCTGGAAAAAAAACCCAAAACATGAACCCCCAAACTTAGAAAGCTACTAGAATCTTGACTAYGATGCCTGTTAAACTGGCTGCCTTTAAGCAAATCAATATTGTTTCAGTTATTTCCCATGGTTGGAAAACCAGACCATAACTATTGTACCAAGCTAGGTAATCACAAGCTATTGACACTGGCTTCATTGTACTTATGAAATGGAAGCCAAGAGCAAAATTTCTTTGGAGGATCAGCTGGAAATGATGAACATCATAGTGGAATTTTATAAGGAGAAGCATAAGAATTATGCTTTGTGTCATGCCAAAACCCCATTGCCATACTTAAAGAAAACTTGCTATTGAAAAGCAGTAATTTAGGCAAGGAGAATTACATAGGTGAATGTATTAGGTTATCATCACTTTTCATTAATTCTTTTTCCTTCAAATTTAAAAAAAATTTGCAAAACCCAACAGCAGATCAAAAATAGATAATATCAATGAGATCTGACACCCTGCGTCATACACGATTAACTTATCACATACGCGTAGTTTTTGTTGATTAAAAGCAAGTGTGTGAAAACAGACTTCAGCACCTCACATTGGAATTAGTAGCTGGTAACAAAAGAATGACGTATTGCAATTCTGGATTACATCACTCACTTTTACTTTTTTGACACCTGGCTACACAAGAGTCTCTGACTGTAGTTGAGCAACTAAGTGCTGTACACAGTTCAGGCCGACTTGGAATGGGACCAATCATCAGGTTCTGACTGAACAGGAGCTAGTTAAACTAGCTATTGTTAGAAATGCTACCTGGAAAGGTGTGTATACTGAGGACTTAGACACCTTACAATTTGCAACAGAAGAGTCCCAAACTTTTTTCATGAGTATGAGCATTGATGTTTTCTTAAAAAAAAAAAAAAAGAAAAAAAAAGGTGTGGTAGATCATAGCTTTTTTTTTAAAAAAAAAGCCAAGAGAGAAAGAGGCTTTCACCTTTTAACTCAGTCCTGCAGATAACAGAGTGTTTTATCATATGCTCATTTAGAATAAAACAGAAGTTTGCTCTCTGACCACCAACTAGAACACAGACCTCCCCCTCAGTGCCTTAAACACCATGTTACGAGATCATTCTCAGTCTCGGTTTTTCCATCTCTGGTCCAGGGAGCCCCTAATTCCCCATGTACCTGCCAGCGTTTCCAAGGAGACTAAGCAAGCGAAATACTGCTAATTTCTGAAGCAGGAATCAGGGCAAGTTCTACGTTTGTTTTCAACTTGACCTGGTGTCACCCGCATGCAAAATGGCCCAGAAAACTCTTTTGGTTTCTGCCTTTTTTTCTTCCTGACTTGCTGTCTGTTTCGGAAGGAGTAAGAGAATCCTCATCTATGCATTTTTGGAAAGGATCGGTTCTTAATCCCCAAAATGATGAAGCAGAGCAGAACACAGCCTGTTTATACCATTTCCTAACTTTCATAAGAGTTTCTGCATATATGTGTACGCGTGTATACTTTGCCACTCTGTTAGGGCGGTGGGCAAGCTSAGCCAAGCAGGTGGATTTCTACACCTCTGTGAAAAACCACAGATATCAAGGGGCTTCAGCAGGCTATGGAGGTCCACCTGAGTAGACCTGCCTGCACAGTTGGGGCCATAGGTCTAGACTTCTCCAGCACTGCTTTCGTTCTGCCTCAAATGGTTGCATCACTTTGGAACCCACTAGTGCAAATATGGCAAAACCTCCATCTAATATCTTGGTAGGTTTATAATAAACCTCATGCTCAGCCTTTTTAATCTTCCCCCCCGAGTTGGCTATGTAGATAAGTTGCACAGCAAAATACCCCGATAGAGCTCACAATCTATCAAGATTCTCAGAGACAAAATCAGAACTGAAAAACTTTTGTTTAAAAACCACCTACAAATACAAACAAGTAAATAGAAACATTAAAAAGAAATTACCAAAAACTAAATTTCCACAAAAATCAGAAGCATCAGTGTTCTRTGACTGCTACAGTCATTAACTATTATGCATTTGGCATGATTCAGAACAGTCAGTGCATTGCTAAACTGATTATAGCTGGATCCGCTTCAACGTATAGTGTGTCACGAGAGGGACTAGAATATTGTGACCCATAGGAAGGTCACTGTTTGGAAGTGCTGGGATTAAGAATATGCCAAAAGCATCCAAAAGCAGGTGTAGAAATCCACCTGCTTGGCTGAGCTTGCCCACCGCCCTAACTGCTGCATTAGTAAAGATCTGTATGATTTTCRTCAGTGCTGACGTGGAATCAAAGGGAGCCAGAAGATTAAAACTGAGGATGAATATGATTAAAAATGTAGGCACAGACGTTGCTGGTTTATTTTTAATGCAAGAGGACAGTAATATAGTGACCACTGGCTAATAATCATACAGCATACATGAATATTGAAATTTCTGTATTAATTTAGTATCTTACAGGTCCAACTCAAGTACAACTTTCAGCTCTTGAGGATATCACCAATGAACAGGAAAATGATATAATCACTACTTAGAGAACAGAATGTCAAAAACTGCAGCTAGATTAAARGACAAAATATTGCTTAACTTTTCAGCAAATAACATATAGTTATACGTATTAAAATGACAGTTAATTTTTTTCTTCTACACCRTGGCTTAAACCAATCATCACAGGAGTTAAGTCAGCCCAGAATAGAGCATTGTACAATTGGTTAGATGTGATACAGTAAAAGATTGTCTCGTTAAGGCAGTATTTTTTATTTGGTAGACCAAATCTGTACCCCGTTGTGGCAAATACTGTACTTTCAGTTTTCTAATTAATTGGCTCCACAAACAGAAAAAACATAAATGCAGGGGTATGTGTTAGATTATTTAACATTCTTCCATTTTAATGTGCCAGAACAGTGCTACTAACACACAAGAAGCTTTAAAAACATGGTATTTTTAACCTGGCAGTATTAGTTTAATGGCTGAACAACAAGGGCGGGGGAGGGGGAAGGAAAGGACTGACTGTACCATAATTATATAGCATCAATCAACAGTATCCACCAAATTGTAACGTGACTTGGCCTGCTGCACAGGACTGAATCAGCTGGAAACATATTCTAGGTACCTGTGGGAGAAATCTATAATGAGAATGATGGAAACCACAAATTTAACAGGTTTTATGTAGCACTATCATATTTCACTGCACTAGAAAGCATGAGTGCTTTAAAAAGATGACTTTACCAGGTAAGCACATTGTCAAAACTTGTTTCAATAATATATTTGTTTTTAATAATACACTAGTCTATAATAACCTACAATAGTAACTCAAACTGACATTATCTATAAAGTGTAAGATCCAATATAATTCAATTAAATACCAATCTAACAATTTTTATGCAAATTACTTTACTCCATCTTGCACATTCCTTTATCTCTGGGGATCATTCTCAATTTCCTTTTCTGTAGCTTTTCTAGCGCTACGCTGCATTTTGGTAATATCACCACTGAAGCTGAAGACAATATTTCAACTATTAAGCCTACCAGAAAATTATAGTTAGATTTATATCTGTTTTAGTCATACAACTTTGCTTTCCAATGATTTTTCAAAGTACTTTTCCATAAAGACTAGAAAGTTCAGACAGGACACCAACATTGTTTTCAGTCTATTCTGACTTTCAAACTAGTTTTCAAGTATATTAATAGCCTTTGTACAAGCATGTTCATTAGAAAGAAGGCTGTTAGCACATCCTAGGTTGCCAAACTCTTCCCAGTTCCTTATAACTTTGCCAAACGTTAAATGCTTGGGCTGAAATTTTCCATGCAATGTCTCAAGCTGAGATGTGTTGGAAAATTTCAGCTAAAAAAAATACAACTATTTCCAAGAATGAGGGTAGGGGAAAAACATTCTGTTTCACTCCTGGAAAAAAAAAAAAAAAAGAAAAAATCAGAGACATTTTCACTGCAAAGCTCACTTGCTCTCATGCACTGCCCTGAAGTTGGCAGGAAGGAATCATTTTGTTGGGAATTACACTTTTTTTACTTTCCCCATGAAAATCAACCCAGTATGGGCTACTTATAAGCCTTTGAAAACTTGCGGCCTATGTGAATTTACTACAACATGAGATTGGAAAGAACTGCCTAATGGACTGAATTCAGTCCCATGCAATCACGACAAATGTACAGTAGATGTCCAGGTCCAAGAGCTCCACAGACAATCTTGGCATGTGCTCCTGCAAGCCCTTGGCCCCAAAACACCCTATTATAATGCTGTATTACAACACACCGAAAACACGAAGCATTAGATTAAAGCCATTGAACCAGTTTGGTACAGGAAGAAAGGAGTAGAAGCTGGAGAAAGAGGGGGGAAGGAATTGCTAATATAGTCATTGAATAAAATTTCAAGGTGACCTAAGGACCAGACTGCTGGGCAAACTGCAGGCTACAGGGGAGGGCAATAGTCCTTTGCAATTTGGTGTGGGAGGAAGATTCTTCTTGACCCCAAGTCTGGATTTCAGTTCCAGCAGCAACCATCACTGGCAATTACATCCACACTGATAGGATTTTAATCTCTGGTCTGGGCATTACTGGGTTGTATTTGTGAAGAGAAAACATGGTATCTGTCTCTCCAGTACTTTTAGTGACCCACTGCTGATGACACAAAGGAAGAAGCTGATTAATTCAGAAATTGGAAGAACAAGACCTAGCCCTGCAGCAGCAGCTGCAATKCCTACAGACAAAAGGAGTCAACTGGGATGAGAAACCTGGATTGGACTGATTTTGATTGAGTCTGTAGGGGCAAGGGAAGACTGCAGAGCTCAGCAACCCGCATATGGCACACACATGGCATTTTCAACTTTGGTATCCAAATGAATTCAAGGAGCAAGGCTGTCCTGCCACCAGCCTTTCAAATATACAAGCCATCACTTTTCTGCAACCACAAAATAGCAGTTTGCTAAGACTTCCCTGGGATATTCAGCTTCATAAGCCATGACAAAAAAGCCAGGCAGGATCCCCAGAATCGTAATGGGCACCAAAGTTCTTATAAGGGTTGATCATAAAGAATGAACAAAATTCCAGCTTATCTGAACTTGGTTTTTGAATTGTATAACTTGCAACTGCTTCCTATTTTGTTATCATTAGCTGATTTTGCTTCTGTGTTCCGTGAAGCCCTGGCACAGTCATTATGCTTTTTAGTATCTTTTGTGGTTAACAACCTCTGGTTTCTTCACAGGGGCAACRTACAGACACAATCAGTCCAAGTGAGTCCAGAGCATTACTCTAATTTTACAAAGGCACCTGATGCAAATGAAAAGCTTGTGTTGTGAGAGTGTCATAAATACCTAGCTGCCGTCAGCCCAACCTTTGACTTGCAAGCAACAAAAGAGCTAGTTGCAGATCTGGTGAAGACTSTGAGAACCATCTTCTAAATAGCAATCATGGCTCATTTCTGTACCAGCTCAGGTATTACAATAAATGCTTAATGTGGTTAAAGAGGTTTGGGGTGATTTTCCACACAAGTYCATGAGAACTTATTTTTGCATGTGGAAATTCTGGAACTACTGCTTGTCAAACTGAAAAATTCTATAAACCCATTATGTTTTCTCCTCATATGCATCCTACAGAAATGCCACGTGCATTTAAAGAGAGATACTATAGCATGAATCACATCAGCTGCATGCTTGTGTTTTCTCCAGATTCAAAGCTTCACAGCACTGTTCTGAGTGACTGCCCATCATGAAGGACAAAATGATCCTCTGATAGATTCACAGCTGTTTCATTCTGCCACAAATAGATAAAAATGAGCATCCTGCTGAGCCATTAAAGACGGAGCGTACCACATATCAGTGCTTATTCACATTCAACTTTGGATGGCATTAGGACAGCTGGGATATATCCCTGCATGCTTTAGCATCACCCACAAGTATTTAGAAACTGAAGATGTCTGGTATGTTGTGGTAACAGAAAATTGTGAATGGAGAGGGGTAGTTTGTAGGCCGTGAGTTCAGGACAGAGCCAGAGTTTACTTGCTGCAGAAGTGATGGAAATTAGAGGATAAGGAACTACATCTGCTTCTGCTGTAGAGGTCCTGTGTGGTGGAAATAAAATAATAACAATCTTTTCCACAGATGGATACCTAATCATGTGGTGCTTCTTTTCTGACTGGAGATTCAAGAACATGATCTGAGGAAATGCAGAGTTGTCACAGCTGAAGCTAAAGTAATTGAGAATTGCAGCAGCTTGGGCATATAAACCGCAATAATAAAGCTATGAACTCTTCAAGCTCAGGAAGCTTGAACTGAGCATCTGAAATTTGTGAATGCTTTTAGCCTCAGATAATTCCTGTGAAAGACAAGAAAGCTGTTTGGCAGACCAAGCAGTTGAGGAACCATGGAAGGGTGACTGTGTAGAGAAGGGATACCCTTTGTTACCCATAAGTATGACTGTCATCCCATCTTGTTACTCAGTTGTGTATAGGTAAGTGTATTTGTATTTACATGAAACTTTTGGACCAAGTGGGTGAAAACACATTACAAATTATCTTCTCAAAATAATACCATATAGCACAAAACCCCCTGAAATAATAAATCAAAGAAAGGAGAAAAGCCATTTTACTACATTTTCCACAAAATAATGCTTCAGAAATAATATTTTGTCCTCCCTTTCTACAAAGACTACCTTGCATAAAGAGGAAGGAGTGCAGGCTTTTTAGTCTGTGGCAACGGTAATAGTGTTTGCATACATCAGAGCATCTTTAAAAATCATCCCGATGCTACTTTGCATTATGGATAGATAGATTTTTTTTTTTCATCTGGAAGATCCAAAAGAACTGCCAGTGAATCATACTGGTAACTGCACTTCTGTTTTATCCATTAGGACTAGAATCAGAATTTTTTAATTGAACAAATGCAATTCTCAGTTATGTCTCATGTGGATGCTTTAAAGAARAACCAAGCATAAGCTAGGGACAGCAGAAGTCTCAACAGTATTTTAAAATGGTTTGCTTCCTTGCTGAAGAAACTCAAAATGAACAAGCAAATATTTTTATGAAACATAAACCTGAAAAGAGAATTTTTAGAGTTCCAAAAGATGTAGTCCCTTCATACATTCTTGAAGTTATAGATGAACAGACTGGGAGGTCTGAATGGGTACCAATTCAACGTTAAATTATAGCACTGTTACAACAAAGCCATTCCCCTAATAACACATATAGCTAACATTCTCATCAGTTATCTGCATTATGCYACCATATATCAATATGATCTGTATATTTATTAAATTCTTTCCTGTACTGGACACCTAGAAGCTCTAAAGAGGGCTTCATTCGCGAAAGAATAGTTTCCACAAAGAAAATGTTACATGCAGTCATCATGCCTGAGCTAACTTTGAGGCTAACTTCACTTCTTGAATTTCTCAAGTAAGAGCTTGATCTCTCAAATTCATGTTGCACAATTCTTGGCATTGATTTTCCTTGTTTAGAAATTAAGAAGGAAATCAGGAACAACTACAATGCATGTAAGCTTTGTTAAATATTTAAGGAACCTTAGCACAGTTGAGTCTTTTTAATGAGGGAAGAAATCTGAACTATGCTAAGACACTACAAACACTTAAATCTCCTTAGCAGTTTAGAGCAGCCCAGCCACGCTAGGACACCGTAAGAGCTTAAAGCAATTTTAATTGGTTAATAAACCATAAATTTTTAAGCAGTCTTATATGAGTTAAATACTATAATCCCAAATTCTTGATTCTGTTAGCCAGTCAAAACAATCAACAAGGTCAAAACTGTAAGCCTTGAAAGTTCAGTGTAATTTTCCATTTCCAACGTCTGCATCCATGTTCAACCAACTCTTCAGTGGTCAGTGAGCTCAGCCCGCTCTGACTTAATATCTCTTTGCCATTTGGATGAATTTGAACACAGAGCTCAGTCCTAAATACTGGTTACCTAAAACATTACCTGAATCCTGCCCCGAGCCTTCTGTCATACTCACTAGAAGTATTTACTTAGGGTGGAGCAAAAAAGCTGCAATCGAGCACTGAGCTGCCTGCCAGTCTCTTAGTTCCCAAGCCAGTGCCTARCTAGTGACATGTCCTGTGACCCAGGAAGCCTGCCAGGACGATTAAAAAGATGTATCAGTTGTATGGTTGAAATCTATTTATAAATAAAATTGAATTATCTTGTTGGGAAAACGCAAGAAATTATACTAMTTCCTAGGCAAAAGAATAAGGAAGTAGAAAAATGCAGCAAGCAGTTAGTGATCGTTTTCAAAATGACAGCTCCAGGTACGTTGGTGAGCTGCATATCAAAAGGCTAAGATAAAGTTCCTATAGTGGAGAGTTGTAACAACCATGTAAACCATGCATTTATAATCAAACTGTCTGCGTCCATCTCCATCCCACCCCCCAGTATACTTTTGTTRAAATGCACTTATTTAAAATTTTTTAGGTGTAGCCTAATTATTATATTTTTTAATGGTTGGCTGATAATTTTTTTCTGATGGTAATTGATACTAGTAAAAACAATTTACTGACCTTTCCTGATTAAATACCATCAGGCCAAAAACTCAGTTTAACATCATTTAACAGGGCAGTCACTATAAACAGAAACCTCTGACTGTGCAGTCAGTAAGCCAAAGGGAATTTGAGGATTAAGGCAATGTTCCAGGAAAATTTATAGAATTATGGGACTATGTKTTGGATTTGTGCTGGAAACAGCGTTGATAACACAGGAATGTTTTCGTTAYTGCTGAGCAGTGCTTACACAGAGTTAAGGCCTTTTCTGCTCCTCACCCCACCCCACCAGCAAGYAGGCTGGGGGTGCACAAGAAGCTGGGAGGGGACATGGCTGGGACAGCTGACCCCAACTGACCAAAGGGGTATTCCACACCATRTGGYGTCATGCTCAGCATATAAAGCTGGGGGAAGAAGAAGGAACAGGGGGGACATGGGAGTGATGGCATTTGTCTTCCCAAGTAACCRTTACGCGTRATGGAGCCCTGCTKTCCTGGAGATGGCTSAACACCTGCCTGCCCATGGGAAGCACTGAATGAATTCCTTGTTTTGCTTTGCTTGCATGCGCGGCTTTTGCTTGACCTGTTAAGTTGTCTTTATCTCAACCCACGAATTTTCTCACTTTTACCCTTCTGATTCTCTCCCCCATCCCAGTGAGGGGRACTGAGCGAGCGGCTGGGTGGGGCTTAGTTGCCGGCTGGGGTTAAACCACAACACTGAGAAAATACACATATTTATTAGAAAGCAGTGACTTTCTTGCAATTTTAATAATTATTTCAGGAGGGCGGAATCTTTTAAAACCACCTAATAAATTTGGGCATACTGATCCTAATCACTGCTGCTTTTAAATCTTACAGGTAGCAAAAGATCCCCCCACATACATCAATATTTCATTAGTGGTAATGCTATGTTTATAAGTTTTCTGACTTCTACAGAAAACTAGTTTATGAGCAATAAGAGATCCTTATGAATAGGTAGTACATTTTGGCCACTACTCATGGGTTGGAGTCCTGCTGGCTCCTTGATATAGAAGGGCTCTATATACACCAACGCCCTAAATTTGTAGGATATAATAATCTCTCAGAAGAAGTATAGCCATACTGCACGTGAGAGGTTAAACTRCATCTTCACAGCTTTGAAATGAATCAGAGGACATTACTGAAGAGCAGTTATGCTTCTTATGAACTAACTAAACCAGGTTTGAGGGGGTTTTTTGTTTGTTTTTATTTGCTATGGAATCACCTTAAGCAGCAGCAGCAGCTCATAGCTAGATGTTGTAAGGCCTGGTTCAGATGTTTGGAGTGACACAATGCAGAGGAATAGACGATGGATGAAAAAACAGGAGGCACCACACAGTTTYTGTGGTACTGAAAGAAGGTGGAATAGACAATTTTAAGGCCTTAAAAGAAAAAAAAAAAAGGATGAAAGAAAACCTTATAACATTAGCCCTGTTGAAGGCAATTCTCAGCTAGAGAGTTGTGAGGAACATGAACAAGTGAACAAAAGAGTGTCCAAAGAAAGGAATCTGGGTCTGGAGCCACATCGAAGGCTTGCAAGAAGGGAGGAAGACAAGAAGGCCAGTAAACAAAGATTCAACRTCCTGTATGAGACATTATTGTAGTTCGTACATTTTAGACTTACTGAGGTGGTTCCACATGGCCTCACAGAGTTTTCTGGTGTTACCAACTGTAAGTACTTGAAAGTGCCAGTCAGTCTTCAAAATATGACGACTTAAAAATAATTACAGTTGTAAAAAATAGGTATCTCGCATGCTTTTTTYGGTTACTATCTGTATGTTCAGAAACAAGTCAAAATTTGGTTCAGTTTTTCTCTACAGCCATAAAAACTAGAAATCATAATTAAAAATATATTGTTTAAAGAGATGACATTCCTGTCTTCTATCACATAAAGTTTAAAGGCAGGGACAAATATGTGACTTCCATGCCTATGAGCTGATCTGCCTAGCTTCTTCCTCTATCAGTCAGTTTTACTGGAACAAACTGTAWTTATGCCCTTCATTTAATGTTTGCTGTTGCCCGAGTGTAACTCAGGTTAATAGTGCAATTGCCGTATATCTAACAAATCACTACTGTTCAAACAAGACCGGTCTCAGGCTACCTGAGGCAAGAGAAGAATCGTTACTGCTCTTTATTATACTTTGTCATGGTTTAACCCCAGTCAGCAACCAAGCACCACACAGCTGCTCGCTCACCCYCCCTCTGTGATGGGATGGAGGGAGAGAATCTGAAGAGCAAAAGAAAACTCATGGGTTGGGATAAGAACAGTTCAATAATTGAAACAAAATAATAATAATAATAAATTGTAATGAAAAGGAAAACAACCAGAGAGAGCAAGAGGAACAAAACCCAGGAAAAACAAGTGATGCAACCACTCATGACCTGCTCACCAACACCCAGCCAGTCCTCGAGCAGCAATTGTGGCTCCCTGGCCAACTCCCCCCAGTTGATAGACTGAGCATCATGTCATATGGTCTGGAATATCCCTTTGGCCAGTTGGATCAGCTGTCCTGGCTGTGCCCCCTTCCAGCTTCTTGTGCACCTGGCAGAGCATGGGAAGCTGAAAAGTCCTTGACTTAGTGTAAGCACTACTTAGCAACAACTAAAACATCAGTGYGTTATCAACATTATTCTCATACAAAATCCAAAACACAGCACTATACCAGCTACTAGGAAGAAAATTAACTCTATCCCAGCCGAAACAGGACAGTATCCGCCCCTTATTCTATACCATCTATGTCATGCCCAGGTCCTACACTTTCCAAATACATTCCAATTAATCACCACCACTTTTCCTGTCTTTTGATATATACACATAGATATCATTCTCTTGGTCTATGGCCCATCCCTATAAAAGGTCCATTGAGTTCATTTAGTCCATGACTCTGGGCTCCATCTGTCGTAACAGTCTTTCAGGGCAGGAGAGATGGTGTGTGGTGTTGGATTGTTGTATGCAGCCAGTTCTGGTTCCATCACAGCTGCACTTTGCTCAGTTTCATCAAAAGTTCATTCTTCATTAATCGGGGTGATTCTTACTCTAATACCATTGATATGGCACATAGCAACCATAGAAGTGATGACATACAGTATTACATAGCAAGTAACATCATACAATTCAGGTCACTGGCTCTTTTCAMCCAAAATGAAATCCCCTTGAGGTACACATCAGACTTCCCCATCCTTTCACATTGCCCACCAAGGGCACCCAGGTCCTTGAGCAAAAGCAATCCCATGAATGGGTTTTCTTTTGCCCRAGGCAAGAGTAACTCAGACTGTCCGCCAGCATATTCCTTAYGTGCACTACAGGGACTTTATCCCYCTCTACAGTACRTRARRGTTTTGATTGGCAGGGCCAGCTCAASTGGCACATACCCTRGTGTTGACTAATCAGGTGGCTTTTGCTAAATRTGTGTCCCAATGTTTRAATGTCCCACCACCCAGTGCTTTCAGTGTRGTCTTTAGCAGTCCATTGTAYCACTCGATTTTCCCGGAGGCTGGTGCATGATAGGGGATGTGATATACCCACTCAGTGCCATGCTCTCTGGCCCAGGTGTCTATGACGRTGTTTCAGAAATGAGTCCYGTTGTCTGGCTCAATTCTCTCTGGGGTGCCATGTYRCCATAGGACTTGCTTTTCAAGGCCCAGGATSGTGTTCCAGGCAGTGGCATTGGGCACGGGATATGTTTCCAGCCACCCGGTGGTTACTTCCACCATGGTGAGCACATAGCGCTTGCCTTGGTGGGTCTGTGGGAGTGTGATATAGTCAACCTGCCAGGCCTCCCCATATTTGTTTTTCAGCCATCGTCCTCCACACCAGAGAGGCTTCACTCGCTTGTCTTGCTTGATGGCAGTGCATGTTTCACATTCATGGGTAACCTGTGCAATAGTGTCCATGGTCAAGTCCACCCCTCGATCATGAGCCCATCTATATGCTGCATCTCTTCCTTGATGGCCTGAGGTGKTGTGGGCCCACCAGGGTATAAATAATTCAYCTTTATGTTGCCAGTCCASATCCACCTGAGCCACTTCAACCTTAGCAGCCTGACCCACCTGCTAGTTATTTTGATGTTCTTCAGTGGCCCGACTCCTGGGTACATGAGCATCTACATGATGTACTTTTACAACCAGGTTTTCTACCCGGGCGGCGGTATGTTTCCACAATGCAGCGGCCCAGATGGGTTTACCTCTGCGCTGCCAGTTGTTCTGCTTCCATTGCTGTAACCACCCCCACCACAGCRCATCTGCCACCATCCATGAATCAGTATGGAGACAGAGCACTGACCACTTTTCTCAGTCAGCAATGTCTAAAGCCATCTGGATGGCCTTTACTTCTGCAAATTGGCTCAATTCACCTTCTCCTTCAGCAGTTTCTGCAACTTGTCTGATAGGACTCCATACAGCAGCCTTCCACCTCCGATGCTTTCCCACCAGACGACAGGACCCATCAGTGAACAGGRCATATTGCTTCTCATTTTCCGGTAGTTTATTGTACAATGGGGCCTCTTCAGCATGCATCACCTCCTCCTCTGGCAATATTCCAAAATCTGTGCCTTCTGGCCAGTCAATGATCACTTCCAAGATTCCTGGGCGACTGGGGTTTCCTATTCGGGCCCGTTACGTGATCAGCGTGACCCACTTACTCCRGGTAGCATCGGTTGCATGATGTGTAGAGGGCACCTTCCCTTTGAACACCCAGCCCAGCCCCGGCAGTCGGGGTGCCAGGAAGAGCTGTGCTTCAGYACCAACCGCTTCCGAAGCAGCTCGAACCCCTTCATAAGCTGCCAATATCTCTTTCTCAGTTGGAGTATAGCGGGCCTCRGATCCTCTGTATCCCCGACTCCAAAACCCCAGGGGTCGACCTCGAGYCTCCCCYGGWGCTTTCTGYCAGAGGCTCCARGTAGGGCCATTCTCCCYGGCTGCGGTGTAGAGCACGTTCTTTACATCTTGTYCTGCCCGGACTGGCCCARRGGCTACTGCCTGAAYTATCTCCYGTTTAATTTGCTCAAAGGCTTGTTGTTGCTCAGGGCCCCATTTGAAATCATTCTTCTTCCTSGTCTAAGCCTGAAGAGGGCTTACGATCAGACTGTAATTTGGAATATGCATTGCATTCTCCAAAAACACTTATAATATACTTATAATTCATAACTAGAATATTACTTCTTTTCATCTAGCAACTTATAATTCCTAAAAGCTATTGAAATCTAAGAAAGCATTGCAAGTTATAAAATACCTACTTACTACAAGTTTCCTGGATTTTGAACAAAAACATTTAGATATTTAAAAATTGCAAAGCAAATGCTATGTTAAACAGGATAAATAAATTCGAAAAAAGGTTATTTGCTTAAAGGCTAATTCTCGCTAAATAGCTTGTAAAGGTGCTTATTTTATCTATCTGTAGATACTTTTGAAGGACCATTTATGCTTTTTAGGTATGAGAGTAGACTAATTTTTCCATCCTTCGTTATTGCTATAATCAGATTAAATTGTTTTGAAAACTGAAGTTATTRAAGTTATATGTATTATATATGTAAATGTCACATACACACAGAGACATATATCTATATATATTTCAAGATTCTCTTGGCTGGCATGAGGAAAAGGATGGAGGATGGACTAACAAAATGATTGTCTGTAGTGAGAAATTATCTGAGCCGTCAGCTACTCAGCCAACCCTCCTAGCAAACCCAGGAAGGTTTCTGCTTAGCCTTATTCCAGCCTGTTTGGTTTGAGCATGGCTCAGATTCCTTTTAGCTACTTCTTTCTAGCCAATTTTGCCGTGTTATGGTTTAGCTGCATGCTTTTGCAAGGCTGGATTAATCCAGGCCACTCAGGGAATTTTTTGATTTTTTTTTTTTTTGTGCTCCTCATAGCATCGATTTTAAGTCACATTTCTGATTACCTTTCTTTCTATATGCTTATTACCACTACAGAGCCTAGGGCTATGGGTCTTTTGGACAGTTAGCAATTGCAGCTATTACAGTGTTTGTCCTACAGCTTTGAGGAARAGATGTTGGAGATGAACAGATCCTGGTAGACTGGAATCTTTTCCTTTCCTTCCACCTCGTTGTACCAAAGGAATAGCATCTCCCAGATATATCAGATACTGTATTTGCGTACCAAACACTGATGTGTTTGGATATTTGTAGTTAATGAAAAAGGTTGTGGCCTGATATTTACTCAATCAGTGTTGATGCCAAATTAGTTGTTTCACGGTAAGAGCTACTCAACAGGCACTGAGGTTGAAACTAGTAAGAGTCTGTGAATGCTATTTTGTTAAATTAAATCGGTAACTCTCTGCATTTAACAAATTCCAATTAAGCATCAGAGAGCGGCTGTTGCTAGAAACCCACTATGCATTTGTTTTCTGTTTGCACTCAGTAGGTCTCATTTAGGTCATTATTGTTGCCTGTGYTCAGTAACAAGAGACAAATAAAGAGCTTCTTTCTTTGCAAAAAGGTTGCTTGTTGTGTTTTTACTTTTGATACAAAAATTTGTACTGTGAATTCTTGATCTGTTTCATTATTTTGACAGCTTTTATACCTCCCRACAGCTATTTATAAAATAAAGGTTGGGGTTTTTTTGTGGCACGGTGACTTTTCCCAGCTGTTTGCTAGTTATCTGATGCCACAAGGAAAACTATTAATGAATAGTCTAGAGATCTAATGAATTTGAATGCATACTTACAGTCTAATGAAGTCCATAGGTCTTAGGCACAATGTTGAATGCTTGGCTGTGTGTCTAAGTAAAAGAAAATCCGYGATAAAAAAAAAAAGAATGCAAGCTTAAACCTTAAATATATTCACAATACATGTTTTCAGAAGTAATTTCTGGAAAGATGTATGTATTTTTCCAGGGATATTGTCTTTACTTAATAGTTGTATTTAATTCTGAACTTACCTGCTTGTGACATATTAGACAACCACTGACATGCCTTCTCCTCTACCCCATTCTATATATGTGCAGAAAGGGAGTAATCTGTTCACAGACAAACATATATCATGTTTGCAATACTTTTCTAGCAGCAGGCATGCTTTATAGCTTCTATAACATCACAACAATGCTAGGCTATTGTATTTTTTTCTAGCAGACTTATGTTAAAGAAACAAACTTCCATTTGTGCAATTTGCACAAGCARAAGGCAAGTGGAGCTAATTCTAAAATCTTGTGCTGGTGTTAAAATACGCAGTATTGCCCCTATTCCAAGAATACTATAGCAAATAAATGATAGCAGTACTGTGCAGTACACTGCTGTGTCCACTGGGATGTACCCCCCTTTGCTTTCTGTCACCAGCCAGCCAAGGGAGCTGCCTTTAGGTGGTCAACATGCAGACAAATATGGTTGAAAACATCTGAAAAGGAATGATCTTTATTTATATGCAGTGCTGTCTGGACTCTAACCCACTTCTCTGCCTCAACCTGTTGTTGGTTTGCCCCACCTTGCCTTTCTTCTGTGGCTTGCAGCTGAGGGGCAAGATAGAACACAGCCTAATATAACCCTCAGAAAGCTGGTTTTGCTGCTGCATCAGGTACCAGGTAATCAGACCTGTAACTATGTCAGAACCAGTTCAGACCATGGATAACGTGGTCCCTGTTTCTCCTCGGCAATGCCTTCCTCACAACTCCCACTTGCCGTTGTGCTGCTGCCATACCTCACATGTCCACCAAAGGTCAGTGCTCCTCATGCCTGCCTGGCTCCCGCTTGCCCTCCTTAGAGGGCAAGTTGCCTGAAGCTGCTAGCATGTGTCTTTTTATGCTATCTGTTTGGGCAGATAGCCCTCAGGCTTGGTGGAGGCTGACCTAGAAGGACCAAACAGAGTCACCCTTCTTTGGTGAGGATTTACATTTCTGGGCCATGATCATGATGAGTTTGTGCCCCATCYGTGATGTAGTGTGGGCTCTCCAGCAGCACCTGGAAGACCAGCGTTGTGGGCATGGACTCAAGTGTCCATGTTGCTGAAGGAGGAAGAGAAGGGTAGGATCTCAGAAATATCCTATAAACCATCAAAGTGACCATTAAGAATCTGTGTTAATTAAAGATCAGCTATGCTGTAAATCCCTGGTAGGTATCTGTTGTACATTATTTATTCATTCTGCTCCATAAGTGCTGTGAATATCATGACCAACCAGTTAATTCATATAACAGTGCTTATATAATCTGCTTTGTAAATACAGCCAGACAGAGACAATATCATTCCTGGAGCTAGAGTATTTCTAGGAATGATGTCAGCCAGTTCTATTTATATTACCCAGCAAAGCCATTTTCTCAAAGTATGGCAACAGGCAGTGAGACACATCAACACACACAAGCCTRCCCATTAGGTCCCCAACCCTTAAATTGGTGAAACAGGTTTATATTGCCTTGCTTAACTTACATCTTTAACTTGTTTTTCAGTATCATTAAAATTTGAAACTATTACACAATCCAGATGATTATGGAACAGAGTTGCTAATCTTAGTTCCCTGAATAAGACTCATTTATTTAACACCAATATTGAAGGAGTTGGGGTAAGGGAAAACAGTGTCTGGAAAGGAAGAAATTGCACATACGAGGACTTCAGGTGTATYACATCACACTGATTTTAACCTAAAGAAGAATTTTATATCAGGAAAATCCCAAAACCCAATAATAAAACCCTAGTAGCATCTCTGTTTAGCTAAATGAACATCATTTGCACTTCTAGAAGTCCAGGATCATTCAACTAACTTTACATAGAAGTATATGAGTATGGCCTTACATTCTTCATCAGTTTCCAATATGAATATGGAGCTGGAGACAAATGGGAGTGTCACCTCCAGCCAGGGCTGCAATAAACTAAAAAACCAAACAAAAACACAACACCTTTTCAAAAGTGAAGTTGTCATGAATGTGGCAAGTCATCAAACCTTTACAGTCTTTTCAACTGCCCGGGAGGTGTGSAAAACAATCCGTTTAAGACAATATCCCAAACAAAGCCTTTGTGGTGACGCGGGGGTTAATTACAAACAACAGAGGTTCATTATACATTCCAGAATGTTGTTCTCTCACACAAAAGGCGCTCTCACTTGTTAAATGTCTAGCCTAGACTATCAGAAATTGCCTTACACTTGCTGCCCCTCCCCTTATTCCCGGACTTTCTTACCCTGGCCTTTTTTTTTTTTTTTCCCCCCTTCCTCCCATCTCTATTGAAAGATAGTAATTAAACACTAAAGCCTCTCAGTTTCTGCAGCACTGCAGGGGAACTCCTCCCTGTAATAAGCTCCAATTACTGGCTGCGACTGCAGCTGATGAAGGATTATCCTCTCACTCAGCTACGGCAAGCTCTAGAGTATAATCTTCAATTAGTTCAATTCATGTAGCACACTGGCAGGCAGGCCACTACGTTTCCCACGACTTACACAAACAGCCTTTCTTTGACACCCCCCAACTCTGCACAGATGGTCCCAGGACTGTCTGTTGCAAAGTTCAGTGCATCTGGCCCCTAAACCCACCTAATGCAGGCAGCAAAACAAAGACTGGGGCTCAAGTGCTCTACAGTACCTATTTGTTTCAGTAACAGCAGGCTTTTTTTTTTTTTTTTAAGTAAAAGAAAGAGAAATTATTCAAGGAGTCAGAAAACAGGTGGATAAACAAAAAACAACCAACAAATCTTCTGGACTGACACTATAAATCACTTCTAGTCATTTTTAACTGTGTTTAAATTTTTAAAAGTCCAATCTTATACTAATATAAATGATGTGGCTGCAACAGGCAAAAGCTAAGGAGGGCAAAATTAAAACTACAAGTCTATTTTTAGCGCTTTCCCTTTGTGCTTAGGTATTGCAGATATCCTCAAGAAATATTCGATTTTTTTTTTTTTTTTGCAGCGTGTCTGTTCAATACTTGGAACAAAGGCTGTTGTGAACCCAGATTTACTCTGGGTTCTGACTTCTTGCTTCTGCATCCTGATATTTTATATGGTCTGTGTATCAACTTTATTTAATTGCTAACTTTAAAAAGAAACAGTGTTACTTATTTAAAGAAGAATATTTAAAAGCAGGTGAAGTTTAATTAGTTGTTTGTCTGCCTTTATGTTTTTAACACTGGAAGATTTTGCTGGATGACAGCTAAAAATAATAATTAAATAGACTAAAATAGATTAGTTCCACTAACATCATCGTCTCATACACTGAATAATTCTGTTGCCACTGCCTTTGCTTCAGAGGAGCTGCCAGGACCGTAAGGAAGGCTGTACCCAAAGGCACGCTGCTCCCAACACCTGCTTTTGTGGCCTAATATTTACATCTGTCAGATGCAATTTCCACTGCTGCCTCCATGTGGCTGCCTAAGCAGAAAGAGAATGGGATTTTTCCAAAATGGGGGCTTGTCTGCATCTGTAAAGAGGTTGTGTAACATTGCAAGGTGAATTACAGCATTAGCCATATTGCAAAAATACAATACTGCATTGGTACTGCTTTCCCATATAGACTGGATGCAGAGACCTCCATTTCCAAGCCTACAGGTCAAAGAAATTTAGCAATATAAAGATAGTCTTTCAAAACATCCACTCTACCGTAGTAACAAATGTCAAGTGCATTTTTAAAATGGTCCCTTATCTCAGGGCCTCCATTTCCAGCATCCCAAGGAGCAGCATCTTGCTCCATACTTCATCCCACCGAGCAGAGGAGCGGGATGTCCTCGCCTAGGGACCCTGCTCAGCGCATTGCATGCCACAGACCGCAGCAGGATGTGGCATAAGCTGACGGCGTCTGTCCRAGTACCTGAACTTCTAGGACAGCTGCAGTACAGTTACATAGAGTAGAACTGAGCTTATGAACGCTCGACTTTTTTTTAAACCAGAGCACAGTAACTTTTTTTCCAACGTAATAGATTTTATGCTTTTATGTACTTAAGGTACATAGGCTCTTATATATCCTTAGACCTGGAAAAGAACTTGTATGTCTGAAAGTGTATCTGTTTTTTATTTTTTCCCCAACTACATTAATTGGGATTTAATAAAAGAGATTATTTTAATTCATAAAGCTTGCCTCAGTCACATCCTTATACTATCATTTATGTCATCCTGAGGAGGATACCACTATATACACTTCAATCCAAAAAAACCCAAACGAGACAAAAACACCACATTTTTTTTAGCTGGGCTGTTTATTTCAGAGAGTGAGGTAAAGTAAAGTGTAGGTTCCAGTTTATGAAGTGCCAAATACCTCATGCAACTTTCAAGTAAACGCTCTCTAGCTGTTCTTCACTCCTCCACTGCTCTAACTCTTCAAATTATACAGTGCTGTAGGTGTCTTAATAGAGAATAAAAAAAAATAAAAATCAGCCATTGCCCTAAGGAACATTTAGTTTATGATGGTATTTTTCAGGCTAGAAGTTGTATTTGCAGTAATTCAGACTTTTAGACTTCAAGTACCCTAGGTTAGTACTGTGTAAACACACACTGCTTCCAGACAGAGGCAGAACACCAATAGAGAGGATCTGAAAGAGAATATCCTTCCTATTTCTTACAGACCCAGGCATTGAAGGAATCAGAGTTGTAGACTTCTAATATTTGGGGGGGATCAAGGCATCCTGCCATTAAGAAAACAAGCAAACATAAAAAAAAAGCCCATAAAGTTAACTTTCCTTTTTGCTGGAAACACATAGAAAAAACAGCCAACAACAGACTGCCCTCACTCATCACGTGGGCAGTTTTCAAGTGTGCATCTTTATATCCCACACCTGGGTGTTGAAATGGGCACTTAGTTTTATTAAAATCAGAAGACTGTCTTCACTGCTGCTATGAACACCCAACTGTAGGATAGGATCATATTAAAATGGCATGTTTAAAACTGTATTTATCATGGGCCCCAGTTTAAAAGCATAGAAGGCATTTTTATTTTATTTCCTAACTCACTTGACTGATGGTGAACTGCGCCTGAGATCACACCAAGGTTGCAAACCTCTTGTATGTAACCAGCTGAATTCCTGTACTGACTACCTGAGCATCCTAAGTTTAAATGTAAAATTATCTGATGAAGCAAAGCTACATCTGGGAGATGAGCACTTTGCGTCTGAGCTTTCCTGACTTCGGCTGTTTTGCCTTCTCCTTCCATAATTTCTCTCACATTGAACAAGTTACTTGGCTCACTACCTAGCCAAATCACACACAGCACAAAATGGGCTCATGCTCTCCTTCATCCACTGCGCATTTTAGTCACAGAGAATCATGGAGGCAATTACAAATAAGAGAAAAGTTTCCCCCAAAAATGCTGTGATTTCTGAACTTTGAGCAAATAGAAAACAAACTAAACAAAAACAGTGGGAAGAGTCAAGTGAGCACCTAACCACTGATACTTGTCAGCTGTCACCAGGAGCAGGCAGCAGGTCATGAGCATCACACAATGCAACTATTGCTTCTGCTGCATAATGAAAGGGATCACTGCCATTTTACCTCCATTCTCCACACAGTTGGGAAGAAAAAGTAAATAAGGAAGGTGAAAATTATCAGGTCCACAAGGATTTAAAAAATTGTAAAGCACCAAACAGAAACAGACTCTATACAGTACACACAAAACACTGAGGGCTATATCATAGGATATATCAAGTTGGAAGGGACCCATAAGGATTACCGAGTCCAACATGCTGAGAACATAACCTCAGCCCTGAAAAAAAGTTTTCAGAATTGGATACATGGTATTTGTAAAAGAGAGAAATCAGAGTTTGTTCATATGAAAAGAGCATGACACCAGTACTTGCTGGGGACCCTTTTTTTAATTGACAATTTTCTTCGTTTAACTAGAACATAAGAAGAAAGCGGTGCAGGTAAGCAATTGTGGTATTGCCTTAACTGAGGTATTGCATCTTGGATTAATTTTACTAAGTGATCACCTCCTACGTCAGAACCTCGCCATTAACTGGTTATTCTTGAATGACACTCTAATCTCTAGTTTAAATTTCTAGTTTAGGCTCTAGACCCTATCAGGTGTCATTTTCAACTAGCAGTAAGATAGCTGATACAGGGACTTAACAGAAAAATCACTTCACCTGACAAATCAACTCATAGATCTCTTTATATGTATAAATACGTACCTGCAACCATACTAAGAGCAAGCTCTAGTGATAGTCTATGGCTACTGCCTGTGCACCAACACATACAGCACTGGGAATGAACAGGAGGAGTTGGAGGTCTGTGTGCCATTGCAGGGCTACCATCTCATCGGGATCACAAAGATGTGGTGGGATAGCTCAGACAGGAGTGCTGCAATGGCCGGATACAGACTCTTTGGGAAGGACAGGCTGGGAAGATGAGGAGGGGGAGTTGCTCAGTAGCAGGAGAAAGCAGCAGGAATGCGTGGAGCTCTGCCTGGGACAGGCGATGAGCCAACTGAGAGCTTAGGGGCCAAGATTAGAAGGCAGATGACTACAGATGTGGTGGTGGGTATCTGCTATGGTCTGCATGGTCAAGAAGAAGCCATTTTCACACTACTGGAAGAAGGAACCTCACATTCACATGTCCTGGTCCTTATGAAGAGGCTTGAACCACCCCAGTATCTGCTGATACAGGCAACACAGCAGGGCACAAGCAATCCAGGAGGTTTCTGGGGTGCATTGACAGCAGCTCCCTGATACAGGGGACTGAGGACCTGATGCGGAGAAGTGCTCTGCTGGGCCCGATCCTTGCAAACGAGGAAGATCAGGTCAGGAAAGAGAAGGTTTGGGGCAGTGAAGAGTGAAGTGTTTGTTTGTTTAAAGCACAAACCAGCAAAGAACAGCAAGTTTCAGGGCTCTGATCACCTGCTTAAAGTTAGGTGCGTGCTTAAAAGCTTTCCTGGATCAGGGCCATTAATATATACAGTGGGAAAAAAACATGCCAAATAGGTTATAATGCATCTAAAGAGCAAATTGTGTCTTGAACACTGCACATACATTATTGGGCTCTGACTTGATGAAGCACACATAATTATAGTGTTTGCTTTAAACAATGGGCTATGTTTCATGTAAATACCGTAAATAGGAGGCAAGCTGAACAAAGAATTATGTCATACCTTTTAACTGAGAGCAGGAGGATTTAAGTTTAAAATCTCTTTGGATAACACCAGTCATGCCCCTTTATAAACTCCTGAGTCGTTAGAGGACAGCTTTCTCTCTAGCCCCGTAGGAAATATAAATAAAGCATGATGTGTTATTACTGAAAATATTTGTAAGACATTAACAAAGTTTGCAACCAACAGTATTAATTGCACAATAACAGGGGCTTTATTCACCAGGATGCACATGTAATTTATTCCATGTAAAAATCATTATCACAAATATCAAACATGCTGTGGATAATAAGTGACAGGGCAGTAATAAAACAAGAAGAGGTTTGTTTCAGGACACAAAAGCAAGTCGACCCTTTTGATTTATTTGTTTTTCTAAAGGAAGGAAATGCTCATTTAGCAGATTAAAAATGAAATAGGGAAGTTGAATGGCCAAAATCTTGATGAAGATGGTACTTGTTAGAACTGTATGGAAAGATAACAAGTGATTATAACAGAAAATGTGAACAGTCCAATAAAATACAAGTATGATCAAAGCTGTGAAAAAAGCAATTAATTTGTTTTGACATTTGACTGATGTTGTGTTGACTGTGTGCATGGATTTGAGGCATTTAAACTATGTTCATGAACAATTCTGTTCAGGGAGCACCTAGTGGTATAATTTTCTTTCATCTTGCCATATTAAAGCAAGATGGAAAAATATTTAGAGAACCACAGTGTCACTGGATTAATCAGATTTATTTTGCTACACTTTCTTAGAACATGTGCATTTTATATTCCTATAGGAGTGACACTTTGAAGTTACTGAATAATTGGAAGATTTATTGCAATACAGGGTGGAAAAGTAGCTCCAGAGCTCATGCAATTTCCTTTTCGAGAAACTTCTTTATGTAAATAACTGAGCTATTCAACATGCAAGCATATCAGGATAACCAGAAGCTTTCTTCTTTCCAGGCTACAGAGAAAAAAACGTAAATGGTTTGTTCTAAATCCAAGACAAGTATCGGATCTAGAAGGCTTTTTAAAGTCTGATATAATATAATTTGATACAATAGTTTAATTCAGGTTAGCATCAAATTCAATTGCATTAGACATTGAGTTGAGATGTAATGTAAGAAGAACTGTAAGGTGGTAAAGGGGACACAGTTGTTTCTAATTGTTACCACATTTTTGATGCAAGATCCTAACTGCAAAAGTCAAAGGGAGTTTTTGCATTGATTTCATTGAGATCAGGGTTTCATGCCTCTCAAATGCTTGAGTCTTTTTTTTTTTTAAGTTACTATGTGAGGGGTTTGACAGGAAATATAAATAAATGGTAGCAAATAAGAGCAAGACATGACTTTTCCAGTGTTTCTTTGTAGCGGGCAAATATAAGGCAGGGCTTCAACTGTAGGCATTTCCAGGGAAACTTTGGACAAAACATCCTATTCTCTAACCTTGCAAAGGCAGCTTTACTCAGCTGAGACCCATTACACTGAACACAGAACAGAAATACCTCTGTCACCCTAACAGGCAAGTAGAGGCTGCATTAAAGAGGTAAGGTTTTGAATACAAGATTCCTAAATACACTATCTTGGAGAGCTAGTGCTTTGAAACACAGGAAGATGACAAAAGGCCCCCACAAAAACCCCACCAAACCATCAGTCAAAATCCACAGTGGCCCCTATTCTCAATTGCTTGTTGTTTCTGAAGGAGTGAAAAAGTGATGCAAAAATAATCTTTCCTTTGTGGAAAGCAAATGGGAAAAGGCTAGGAGAAGGCTGGTATCCTGCCTTTTCATTTACAGCAGTGCTGACTGCCTTCTGCTCTCATTGCAAAAGGCAAACAAAAAGAGATAAGCATCTCTCAGGCTTGTTTGTCCTGATGCCACACCAAAAAGACTGTGACACGGAGCAGTATGGAAGTGGGTAACCTTGTTTTGGGTAACCTTGTTTCAAGACACTAGTTTTGAGTGAGGGCTTAAGGACTGTGAACTATGAAATGGTAAGATGAACACGTGTCTAGTATATCCAATTTAGTTAAACACATGCTGACAAATCTAAATCAAAAGCTTTGCGATTCCAGTTAGAGGCTACATTACTATAGCTGAAGTCTGAGATCTTAAGAGTGGTGACTAGAGCACGCTAAACATGAAAGGAGAGAGAAAGGTAGGAAAAAACTAGCCACAAGGAACCACTGATGCAAAAGAATTTCTATTCCATGCAGCCTCCTACGGACACCTAAAATACCCCATCATAGCCTTGGAAATGGAGAGTTGTAGATACAAACATAGACTCGACAGTTTGGAAGGAAACCGCTGAATTAGCCTTAGAGAAAGCTGTCAGGCTTTCCCAGCTCATGAAGCCTAAAACACTACAGGGCCTGTTCTGCTGTCATTTATGCCACATGCAGCTTGGCTCTGGGTGTCACATACCGTATGAGTCACCGCGTCACTCCCAGTTTATGCAGAAATGAGCAAATCTCACGCTATTTCTTAGTGAGGCAGGGAGGAAGTTGCCTCCCAGAGGGGTCTTTTTTCCAAATGAACTAATTACAGCCATTCTTGCTTTGAAAAGCTTACATTCTCCCGCCCTGTGCAAAACACGTACGACACTTAACTCGGTGTGCAACTGGGAGTGCTGCAATGAGAGGCTTTGCAAGACAAACTCCAAGATGATCGTTTCTGTGATACGTATCACTTCCCACAGCTGGCTGCCAGAACGTGGGTGAATATAACTCTTCTGCACTTCACCCTTGCAGGGTAGAGAGTTGGGTATTGCCATGTTTGCTGTCCCCTGCCCTGGCTAGTCTAGATAGGTAGCTGCCCAGTTTACTTCTCTCATGCTCTCCCCTCAATCATTCATCCCCTGACAGCCCCCCTTCACATTTTCCTCTTTTCAGTTTCCTACACTTCACGTTTTCCTTTTGTGCCTTGTCATGTTCTTCAGCCTGCTTCTTCCTCTTCACATCCCCCAGCACGTACGTGAGTATACATCCCTCCCCTCCAACTGCATTTCCAAATTTCTTATAACATCCTGGCTAACTTCTCAAAACACTACTTCTCCTTACTGCTCCTGCCAGTATCCTAATAACTCCACGTCCACACCGCCCTGCCTGGCCCGCCTGTCACGAGTAGCACGCTACCTCATTTCTCAACAGCAGCTCACCTGCATCCTGTTAGAAACAACATAGTGTTGCCAATCCTAGACATTAAGCGATGCTCATAGTAGCTTGAGCTAGAGAGATTTTCCAGAAAACAAACAAAAAGCCACTGTAGAATGATCTTATATTTTTTCCTGGTTTTTTGAGCCTTTGGCTTGGTTTTTTCAAGCTTTCTCCAGAACTCATAAGCATTAGAATGCTTTCACTTTTTAATTAAAAATGTAATTAATTTTTTTCAGTATCATAATTGGCATTGCCCATACCAATATTAAAAATTAACCAAAAATGTTACAACTCCCTGACCTTTCAGGAATAGAGATTGCCTTTTTGTTCTGTTGGGGTAGCACCTGGGTCCTGCCAACAGTGTTAGTACAAATGCTAACAGCCACAACACTTTCACTTGGCTTTGATTTCTTGCAGTGTCCTTTAAATTGTGGTTAAATTGTGTCTTGAAGTTTAGAGGAACAACCCTGTGACTATGACTTCAGCTATTTTCATTATAATAAAGAGTAGTGAACATTTTGGATTACGCTACTTCAAAAGACCAAAAGTAGCAAGCTAGTCTCAGGAATCAGTGACAAGAACCGGACAGAATAGCTTAGGTGGGGATGCATAGTATTTTTGGTCATCTTTATTGCTACACTACTAAAATAATTATTCTGGCACAAATCATACACAACCAAAAGTTATCCTACTGGGATATAGAGAAACGATTCCTCCAAAGTGTGTTTACACTGCTTCCACATTCATTGCAAAGCAAATATAAGACCTTAAGCTAAAATGTTTGAAAAACAAGCTAGTAAGAATTTAGCTGTGCCTCTATACATTGATTTCTTTATGATTTTTTATTTCAGGTAATTTGATACTTTTAAGACTTGTGGCAGTCACATTGGAAGATACTCACAACAAGGATCAAATCTATTGTGTTTCACTGTGGAATACTGGCAACATGCTGAGAAATATGTAATTACATTTACTATGTGATAATCCCTTTAGAAGCTGTATCTATGGTGATATCCTTTTTAATAAAGTCGTGACAAGGGAAAACACTATTATGTGAATGAGAACCCTACAGGAAAATTATGAAATGCACTGCCCCAACTTTCACATGTTCTTATTATGCAGCTTGTGAAGGAATAATCACACCTGGGGCTGAAGGGATTGCTGTATGGGTATTAGCCATGGGGCACTGCTAACCTAGGTCCTGGTTCAGTTCTCTTTAAAATCAACAGTAAAACTTCCCTGGGTGTCACTGAGAGCAGATCCAGGCCCCTTAAGTTCACAGAAAACAGAAATGAAAATAAAAAGAGGTTAGATAACACTAATATTTGTTGGGCTTGAAAGAAGTAAGAAGGGGCAACATTAAAAGGGAACCAGCTGAGGTTCAGACTGGAAGAGATCTGTAAAAGAAGTTTTGCTGAAGCAATGGGATGGATCTGCTAATGCCAGAAGCAAGCAGAGACAGAATCATGGAGCTGAATATAGGCAGAAATACATATTACTGTTATTATAGAATTAGGTTCAACTAAGAATTGGATCATTCGGGCCCTTTCTGCAGCAGATAAAACTAGGAGGAAAATCCCAGTACTGCAGGTAGGATTCAATTATTCCAGCGTACGAGTAACTGATGTATTTGCCAAGGAATCAATGAAACTTCAGAGCTGACTTTGGCAAATAGTGCAAGTGTGATAGAGAGATAATTGCGACAAATAAATTTAATATTAGCGACAGTTTGACACATAGCTGCCCATTCGGAAGGGGAGAAATCAGAGTACACTCTGAGCTGTGTTTGATGACATCAGAAAAAGGAGGTGAAATACAGAGTGCTATATCATATATAGAGAGCGTAGGGACAATTATTTTGGATTCAAACTAGGGGCTCTTAAGGTAGAAATGCGGAGAACAGAGTCATCTGGTTATTTTAATTGACCACAAGTTGACTATGACTTGCTGATATGATGCAGCTATGGAAAGATATATTGGGATTCATTAATGCTTCCCTGAAAAAGAGTTATGAAATTTATTACAAGAGCACTCATGAGACTTCATGCAGAATATCTGCATGCTGTTCTGGTCATATGAAGATGAAAAACAGAAAAAGGTGTTAGCAGAGGAATAGAAAGTAGACTGGAAAACAGCTTGACTTGCTCAGCCTAGGATTAAATAAGACTCAATAGGGAGCCTACAAGACCCCAATTTCTTGAGATCAATAATAGGAAAGGAGAAGGATCATTTAAATGAAAAGCAACGTGAGTCCAGTGCAAAGTGATATAAGACTAAAACTAGGCTCAAAATTAGAAAAAAGAACGAAAGGAAGAGTCTGGATCAGCCAGCTTATTGAGACATGAAGAGCAAAATCTCTCTCTACTTTTAAGGTGGTGAGGTGAGCTTACAACAGACTGGCCTTAGGCTTGGAGGTCTTTGCTAGTCACATGTTCCTAAGAGGGGTAAATTTAAAGAGATCCAAGTTAATGAGTAATAAAAAAATTGCATGGAAAACAGAATTTTAAGGAAGCTACATAATGGAACTGAGACAATGTAACACACTTGCCCTTGGCACCTCTCGATTTTAATCCCCCTAACCGTAAAACTCCAAAGTTTGGTTACAAATTTAGGCATACAGTTGAGTTCATATAGTTTTGATGAAAGACAGCAATAAACTAACTAAAAGAATATGAAAAGCACATGGGTGATTGTTTATCTGGTGGACTGAACATACAAGGTAAATTCAGACAGCGAAATACATTTTCACTGGAGTTTAATAATGTTGTTTTGGAGTAAGGCTGAAATTCGTTATAGTTTCATAACACTGCCCAGCTGGAATTTCCATTTCAAGTTATTATAATACAAAGCTTTACAGTGGTATTTTAACTGTTCATTTTAGATGGTTTTCACACAGAGAAGTTTACTTGAATACCAGATATACTGTAAACATACTGAACATCTGGTAATTAAGTATAGTGCACAGTAATCTCCATAAAGCCTGTATCTGTGGTGAAATCTTTTTAATAAATAGTTGATAATGGAATGAAGCTATTAAAAGAATTACAGCACACATGGTGAAGTACAGCAATTATTAATTCCTTAGCATGAATAAAAGCTTTTAACCATCCATTTCACAAAGAATCTTTAAGATGGGACTGTTCTGAAATGAGTATCAGCATAGAAATACCCTATTTGCAATAGAAAAAAAACACTGTAATTCTACTAGATCACTTTCATAACTGTTCAAATACCTAGCAAACTCTGTACAGTTCTCACACTGTTCATACCCCGCTTCATAACAGCATAACGCCAGAAGTCTTCTCTAATCTGGCCAGGATACCTTTCACTTTACAAAAATGGGAATGGAGGGTCACTTCTATTTTACCCTCTTGTAAGAAACACTTCACTGTGAAGTAGTTCATGTGCATCATTTTGGGTGTCCTTTTTCACCCTCAGCAGCAGCAGAGAAATTCTTATCTGAGCAGAGCAAGAACATGTTTGAACAAATGTGAGCACCTACTTCTCCTTGTTTAAGATTTCTTCAGAGGACTCTGAATGCAGTGGCATTGTACAGATATGGATTCATTTACTCTTTTAACAAACTGGAGATTCCAATCTTCAAGCTCAATTTGCTGACACTTCACAATATCCCAAACAAGTTATTTTGCCACCAGCCCTTAAGTTGGATTACTTGATGGCCATCTACACCTTATTTCAAGAAACACACATCAGAAGAAACAGTTAACAGAACCTGTTCATGCATCCCCTTCTACCAATGTCTGCTTAAAAAAAAAAAAATAATAATCCTGACCTTTCTTTTTTTAATAGCAACATTTTTCCCCCCCCTGCCTTCATCAGCGATTCTTATATCAAGTAATCCAAGGCTGACTTCACCATCTACCTTGAGCTACTAGATTTGGAAGGTTGCATGTCTTCAGATTCATAGGGGCAGCCTGTTTATACTACTGGGTATTTTTCAACCTCAGCTTTTCCAATGACTATTTAAGGCCTTCTGTACTTTTTCCAGGAGTGCTGGCACATTGTTTAAATCACTGGTATGACTCATTAGCTTATTCTGTATTTTAGCCAGTTAAGTTCCTCTACCTGACACTTCTCTATATTTCCATTTATTTTTTTTCTTCAAGAAGTCACTGTCAAGCCAGCTTATGAAACTCATTGACAGTTGTGAAGCAAAATATGAATTCATGCTAACATCAAACATCAATGCCATAYACCCCAAGCTGTCCACATCCACTCTCAGAGAAATGCATCTGTGACATGTCACCTCCCTGCATACATTTTGCTCTCAGCTGCAAATAGTTCCACTGCCATTTTGTTTCACATACCTGTGAACAAACAGGAGACTGTCTTATCATTAATTTCTACTGTCCAGTTCTCTATTTACCCCATCTTTGCAACGTGTCCATAATCTGGTTTCCCATTGTAATCCATACTTCATATTCTCTCATTCTGTCTATTAAGCCTTGAGTCTCCTTAATACTTTCATGGGTGTATCTTTATGGGTCTATGCCTGCCAGATGTTCTCTGCATCTTCAGCTGCCTTTGGACTCAGGCAAGGAGCTTCCTGTCACTCCAGGAGTAGGGCTTGCCCGGCTCCTGGGATGGACAGGTCCTCCCCAGCATCAGCAGCTTCCTCTAAAAGAAATAAGGAATGTCTCTTCCTTAGCATTACAGGAGAGATTATCCTCCAACAACACATTGTTCAAGTCCTGGAACTGCCATCAGACTGTGGTTCCTGGTAGTGGTGGCAGGGCAACGAGCAAAGACTGGCTACACGGCTCCTGATCATCTTCCCTACCTCTTCTCTGCCTCAAGTAGTTTGCAGAGGGGCTATTGCAGTGCCCTGCGGAAGGGAAGGCTGTGATTTGTCTCCACTCTGCATTCACCAACACGGTAAAGGAGGTGGGAAGAGGGTGCTTGCTACAGCTGTCAGCAGTGCACCTGACACGTGGAAAGTTGTCTAAGCAAGTGACATCCCAGCCACAGACCAGGGCAGGGACATTCAGACGCTTGTGGAAGTTCAGCAGCATTGTTCCTTACGTTAATTCCTAGAGCTGTCTTACCCGCCATGTGTGTATATATTCCCATGTTCAAAAAAGCATTAGCACAGCACTGTTTCTGAGGAGCCTTGTTTCAATCCTAGAACAATCAAGCAGCTTGAGTCTGTATTTTCAATGCTGACACCTCATAGAAAAGGGCTAGCATATAAAGCAAGGGTTTTGTAGCAAAATATCAAAAGCATAGGCRTATTTTTCAAACATACTAAATAATGATACCTTTTGATAAATTCAGGAGGTATTCACCAAATCTGATGTAAAACAACATGGGAGCCAAAATTTAGATATCTAAGTTCAAAAATATTGGTCTTAATTATATTTGAACTTCCTTCAGCCCTTCCCTCCTTCCCACCTCCAAAAAGAAAACCCCTCTTTCATGTGGTGATCCACCCAGCTGTACAAACAAAGCAAAAGTTGCCATAAACCTTAAGTTGTTTGACAAGCAATTTATACAGGGGAGAAAGACAGAAGAGGAGGTATTTCATGAGGACTCCAAACTTCACTTTGATCTGACTGCTATTGTTATGGAGCCAATGTGTGGCTCTCCAGTCAGTTCAGTATATCCTTGCCTATGCTTGAGCACGTGTGTCTGGCAAACCATCTTGGAAGCTCACAGAAGGTGGAGCAGGTKTTAAGCTCTTAAAATGAACACGAATTTTAGTAGCTGCACGAGAATAGTGCAACATAAAGAGTTATTTCACCACCAGCTCCAGAGCTGTAATGGACTTTTTGGCACAAAATAAGTCATAGAGGTTCTGTTCAGAGTTGGTTTTACTACTTGGCATGCTCCTTTTCCTTTAACTTTTAGTGGCTTTCCTCCAACAATAAGCAAAAAAGAGGACAAAGCTTGAAAGAAAAGAAAAAATAAATGAATTTATTAGAATATAAATGTATTCAGGGAATAATCCCAAAATATTATGAATTGTTGGTGCCAACTTCTATCTTTGATTTTGAAAGCTCAGTCATTACTCTTCTGAACAGAATAAATGTTTTTTCCTTTTTATTTTGTTATATTCTGATGAGGAAGATTTATCATAAAAATCTGTATACTGTGGAGTTCAAAGGACTCTGATTCRGAAGGCTTCCTACCAGAAAAATGGACACTCTTTCTGAAAACCTGGGGATAAAAAACTCTAATATCCCTGTAGCCACCGACACCAAATTAAGTTTCAAGTGCCATTTAAAACAAAACAGGATTTGGAGTGTTGCAAGAATTGCTGAGTATGTCTGAAAAATACATGGTTCCAAGTCCTTGAAAATCTGAATTCTTGTCCATAAAAAACCCTTTCTCTTCCCTTGAGGACTGCTTATGTGTGCCACATATGCAGTACTGGAAAACTAATAGGTGGCAAGGGAGAACTTTTTTTTTTTAAATCTTTGCTTTCTATTAAAACACTTTCCAGTGCCAGGATGATTAATATCTGTCACTTCCACCAAATTATGCTTTTACTGTCATACTGGAGAGGAAGGTGGGGGATTTTGCTTCTTTTTGCTATTTGAGTCTTTGGTCCACAGTTTAAATAGGTGATCCAATGTATTTGTTTTTTGAATTATGGGAAAAAGACATACAATAGCACAGCACAGGATGAATCTTGATTTGCAGACTTACTAGTTCATACTTCATTGATTGGAAACCTACCTCATGAAAATGAATAATGAAGAAAAATTACTGTGATAAGACTTACGTAAGGATATCATACAAATTACAATAGCTTCTGGACAAATGTTGAGAAGGGGATTATTACCTGATATAGTCTATGAGGATCTTCACTAGCAAAACTCAAAAGATCCTAGAGAAAAAACAAATTGAGTCTAAATTCCCTGTGAGGCCACCTTCTTTGAAGAGGAAAAGTGGTTTTCCACTTCTGCTTTTGCCAGCAGAATCTGCCAGAAGGACAGATATATGGATTTGTGCACACTCTGAGGATGCTCAGGTATCTGTAACCTACTCCAGTGTAAAGCTCAGCTGCAGGCCACCAAGACTCAAGTATGGTAGAACTTATGCTTCCTGAAACACAAGTAAATAGCTGAAGAATAAGTTACAATTTTAGCTTTCTACACAAGGAGTTTGTGCTGGTACATGAACACTGGTGATCAGGACAAGCCCAGTAAATGATAATTCACAGGAGTTTTCCAGGTGATAACTATGCAATCAGGGCATGGTCCATCTATCTACTCACAGCCCTCAGACTAGGATCTGACAATAAAGCAATTTTGGCTTTAGGGCTCCTTTTGTCAGATAAAAAAAGTGCCACAGCCTGCATTACATAATGCGTTTGTCTGCTATGCATGCTTTGCCAGTTCAAATTTGTTCCCAAAACTTAACGTATCATGGAATGATAGAATCATTAAGGTTGGAAAAGACCTCTAAGATCATCAAGCCCAACCGTCAACCCAACACCACCATGCCCACTAAACCATGTCCTGAAGTGCCACATCTATCACGTTTTTTGAACACCTCCAGGGACGGTGACGCCACCACTTCCCTGGGCAGCCTCTTCCAATGCCTGACAACCCTTTCGGTGAAGAAATTTTTCCTAATATCCAATCTAAACCTACCCTGGCACAAATTGAGGCCATTTCCTCTTGTCCTGTTGCTAGTTACTTGGGAGAAGAGACCAACACCCACCTCGCTACAGCCTCCTTTCAGGTAGTTGTAGAGAGCGATAAGGTCTCCCCACAGCCTCCTCTTCTCCAGGCTAAACAACCCCAGCTCCCTCAGCCGCTCCTCATAAGACCTGTTCTCCAGACCCTTCACCAGCTTCGTCACCCTTCTCTGGATGCGCTCCAGCACCTCAATGTCCTTCTTGTAGTGAGGGGCCCAAAACTGAACACAGTATTCGAGGTGCGGCCTCACCAGTGCCGAGTACAGGGGCACGATCACCTCCCTCTGCCTGCTGGCCACACTATTCCTGACACAGGCCAGGATGCCGTTGGCCTTCTTGGCCACCTGGGCACACTGCCGGCTCATGTTCAGCCGGCTGTCAACCAGCACCCCCAGGTCCTTTTCCACCGGGCAGCTTTCCAGCCACTCTTCCCCAAGCCTGTAGCATTGCCTGGGGTTGTTGTGACCCAAGTGCAGGACCCGGCACTTGGCCTTCTTGAACCTCATGCAGTTGGCCTCGGCCCATCGATCCAGCCTGTCCAGATCCCTCTGCAGAGCCTTCCTACCCTCAGGCAGATCAACACTCCTGCCCAGCTTGGTGTCATCTGCAAACTTACTGAGGGAGCACTCGATCCCCTCATCCAGATCATTGACAAAGATATTAAACAAGACTGGCCCCAAAACTGAGCCCTGGGGAACACCGCTCGTGACCGGCYGCCAACTGGATTTAACTCCGTTCACCACAACTCTCTGGGCTCAACCATCCAGACAGTTTTTTTATCCAGCAAAGAGTACGCCCGTCTAAGCCATGAGCCGCCAGCTTCTCCAGGAGAATGCTGTGGGAGACAGTGTCAAAAGCTTTACTAAAGTCCAGACAGACCACATCCACAGCCTTCCCCTCATCCACTAGGCAGGTCACCTGGTCATAGAAAATCAGATCAGATCAACTCAGCATTAGTTGCCAGATCAGTTACCTGCTCACAATACTCTATCATTATGCTGGGTTCGGTATCTTCTATCCTCCTGCAGCTAGTATTAAGCTGGCTCAAAAGCAAAAATCAACATAACCTCCACATTCTGCTCCCTGATGAATTTGATATAAATGTGATAAGGTGCTCACCTCTGACTCAGATTCACTTTGTGCTGTGGCTCAGTCAGGCAAAGCTGACGAAACCAGGGTGAACAGAGATACAAGTCATAGGGCACCATTACAATCAGATCACCCAGTAACTACCCAACTTGGAGCTCAAAACCTTCCAGCTGAACTAGAGCACATCCAGTAAGCCTTTATTCTGTGATGCTTCACAGTCTGATGCTGTGCTACCAAATGAACTTTTGGATAAAAAGCCACAAAGACTGACCTTAGCTTTCCTTCCCATACACAGTAAGGCTGCCACCTGACATGCCCAGTTCAGAAGATTTAGCTTACTTAAGACATTCTGCCTCCATATGCTAAGAAAGTAGTTTGCTTTGGTCCAAACTAATTAAGCATGTCTACAACTGGGCAGTTTACRTACGTTGGCCATCTAATAATGCTTTAACATCAGATCCCACAGATTTACACTAGTGCTAGACCAGTCTAACTGCAGGTGCTGCCCACGGAAACTGAAGAGATGAGCCTTCCCAGCATTATTCCTTTACTTCAGAGGTAACATCCTGTAGTACCACGTTCTAGCTGCCGTACTGTTCCTGAGGTGAGAAAATAAGCCTGCACGCTGAACTGCTATCCTGCATCTGGAAAAAAAAAAATGCCACTCATTACAGTCTTCTGTTGCATTTCTTTTTTTGATCTGATCTTTTACCATGGCACTTCCATTCTGGAAGGTTTTTTGAAGGCAATTTATTGCCTAATTATTCATTAAAGCTTGTTGGGGAATGGAGATTTACGTTTCCTTCTACGCTACCAGCTCTGTATTATGTTACATTGGCCTTAAAATTGACCTGGGCCTCCCAAGTCTCAGGAATTTAATTTTGCCATGGATGCAGTCGSTAAACAATATTACGTCATATCTTGAAAGGACCTGAAGTAGTAGCTGCCTTCCTACAGCAACCACATCTCCCTTTGCATGTCGGAGATTGCAAAACTGAAAGAGTTATAACCACAGAGAACTTAAGCGGTTGTCCTGTGGGTAACCACATTGCAGGAGGCTTTTCAGGTGAAACACATTCTGCTGTAATAAGGTACTTTACAACTTCTTTAAAAAGACAGCTGTCATATTATACTTCAGTATGTCACTTTTCATATATTAAATTAAAGCTTTAACAAAGCTCCAGGATGTATGTGGATACAGAATTGTCAATAGCTACCTACTAGCAGTGAACTAAGGAGAATAACGAGAGAAAAATCAGAGACTAAGCATACAGCCCTAAACAAAAGACTGCTTCAAATAACTTTCATAGGGAGAGGGTCATGGAGTTTATTCTATAAGACATTCAGTGATGCTATCTCTGAATCAAAAATGTTTTCTGAAGAGATTAAGACAGCAAGCCATATTTTCATTTACTGTGAACCAGACTTGTTCAGATGACTTCTAATCACCTTTTTTAAGCAATTCAGGCTCTAACCRGGGAGTGATTTTTCTTTTTAGAGATGGCAAGTATTTATTGTTTGTCAATTTTCCATAATCGGGAACAGATTGCATGGAGAGGAACTGCACAGGTAAGCCTGCATTCTTATCTAAACTACACACTGCAGTGTGAAAAAAAGGTTTTAACTAGAAATATTTAGACACTACAATAAGGRTGAAGAGGAGAGGTAGAATATACGCACTCAGAAATTTGACCCCAATGGAAAGGATTTTCCTCAGTTTAAACTGAAATGCTGCCTTTTCACATAAAGATCTACTGTTACACTTTTTTTTTTCTACTGCAATTTAGCCATGCCTCTGCATAGCAAACTCTGGTTTCGGACATGGGATTTGAACTAAACAAGTCACATGTCTCAAAGTACTGTAAGCACAATTATCTTGCCTTTACCTCCTTCCTCTCCTGAGGGGCTTAGGTATTTATACTGAAATAAAATAGCAACAATATCCTGAATCCTGAACTGGGATCCGATTCTGCAATGTCCTGTACAAAAACAGAACAAAGGGCACTCTCTTTAAAAGGCTTTTTAAAAGTATGCAATTTAAGAAGATAATCCAAAAATTTTAGTTTCAATGAAATAAATTCAATCCACAGCAAATGTGAACGCACGGGCGTCGAACACGTAGATGCTGGAGACCCATCAGGAAGAGATATCTAAAGTTACTGCATGGGGCTAGTGGGAAAGAGCCCACCTCTGACTGTACGGTACCAGAGCCCTTCATAAGAGGAAAAGTTGTGTAGTCTTACATCCCACAGGAAGGAGCTAAATAGGTTGTAACACAGCAATGGGATATTCCCCTCCTTTGTCAGGGGGGCAAAGTGCACATATGACATTGTTTACTTCGTCAGGCAAGTGAGGTCTCAGACTTACAAGTGTGCCTCAAAAGCTTCTTTGTTTAGTGCAAGTGAAAAAAATGGTTGCCTTAGGCAAGTTTGGCATCTCAACTGATAGACAAACTACAATGACAGAGCTGTACGCTATGGGTCTATCCTTATTATAAGAAAACTATTAGTAAGGTCTTCCCTAGGCCAGAGCAACAATCTCTTGTCAATTAACTATGATGTTATCAAATTGACAGAGAGTTAAGGAAACCAGCTATGTTGCACTGTTACCAGATTCCAAGTTGATTAGTCTTTCATGGGTCACACTGAGCAAGTTGAGAGAATGAAAATCTGAAAGAAAAATCCTTTCCCTTCTGGGAACAATGCAAAGAATATAAAAAAGAAATAATAATAGATGCTGTTTGTTCCCCTTCTAAATACACTAGCTTGCTTTCAAAATGAACACTTCACCAAAAGAAACAGGGCTTAAAAGTTTCTTAAATACACTGTCACATCATTCAAGTCAAGTCTTTAGGGTTTTTGATCACATGCCTCTTAAAATTAGTGCATACTCTGTCTTGTATCTTCCAATTCAAAACATCTAAAACATTAAAAGAAATCTTTCTACACTAGCTTTTCAGTGGTCTGTGTATGTCAAACCTAATACACCTCCCACCTCCTAATGTGATAGTACCTTAAGTACACAAATAAGGATTCCACCTTAGATACTAGCATGATACCACTAACTGAAACACTTTAGTAGCTAGGTATTAAGGATCCATTTTTTAAAATATTAAACACATAATTCTGCCCCCCTCAGCCCCAAATCACAACCTACAAGTTTGGTAGTATACAGTAGGCAGCCTAAGTGTAAAAAATAATAGGAGAACATACTCAACTGAGCCTGTTAGTTTCCATTTGCASTCAAAATAGGTATCATGTTGACAAAAACAACAAGATTACTTGAATAAAGGAGCTACTCCATTATCTCCCTGCATCTCAGAGTCTGTATTTTCACATAATTAAAGCTAATTAGTTGTTACAAAATATTGACCAAAACACCTACTGATTCAGGGTCTCAGTTGCTCCAGATAAAGGCATATATGGGAGAACAAATCTATTTTTTTCCCCCCTTTATTCCAAGCCCAAAATTAYACTTCTCAGGAGTCCTGAAAAATAATTAGGTCCCCTGAAGAAATTCAGCATCAARAAAAGATGAACTAGCAGTAAACGAAGCTCCAGTTACAGAAGCAAGTGTACTCTCTTGTTTATTATTGTCAAGTATCCCCAACAATTTCATTCTAGTGACACCTACCCAGTTTTCCTGATCCTTTCTTAGAGGTAGTGCAAGGTGTATTTCTGTAACGGAACGAGGAAGTAATGTGGACTGAGGAAAGTGCAAAGAGAGCAATACCCCTGTCCCAAACCCAAACAACAAYAACGCTCCCCCTCCTTCACATTCATTTGAAGACAAGCCAAAGTCTCATCCTCATTAATGCCTAACATGGCACACCATCCATCAACAACCCTACCCTTGGTGCTCCGCACAAAGGGAACCAAGCTAACTYGTTCATGATCATTCGCAGTACACTGGCCTCACCTAAGTTTTTAATGAAACATTATACACATAGCTACTGTTTCTGCACTGTGGCCACCCATTTAAAGAGTCCACCTAAAGCAACAGGTTAAAAAAGGTCTGTAATCACCCGATTATATATACTTACTGATTTTTCTCTTCATCAGTAGTGACAAAGCATAAAGCAACTGTTCTCCTGCAGTGAAACTTCTGGKTTATATCACCCAACTAACATTTCACAACCGATTTTATCATGCTCGTCTGTCACCAAATTGATGAGCGTAGTGAAGCTTTGGTTATCACTGCCTTTGTAACATGCCTGTACAGGCGCAGAAATCCCCAGTTGCTTTAATTCAAGGGGCTGACCACAATAACTGTCCATTACCAAGTACTAATTACAATTTGTTTGCAGTCTCCCTGGCCCAGAACTTGTCACTTGCACTTCCTTCATGTCCAGAGCCTCAGGGAATTGCAATAATAGCTGACTGTTTTCCTTTATGTTAGGTTGTTTTTTGGTAGTCTTTGTATCTGGTTTCATACTTTCATTCTTTTGACGTTATTTCACCTGTGAAACAGCCTCCCCTGCATCACATCCCCATGCGTTTCCTGAGCTCCTGCTGTTCAGACTTAAAACCACCATGTCAATAGAAACAGCCTACAAGAATATTCTTATAGACGCCTTCATACAGCCACAGCAACCTTTCTGCAGCTCAGCTATCGAGGGAGACACAGCCCTGATGGGGCAATCGCACACCATGCAGGGCACTTCTGACAAGAGACTCATTCACCCCTTTCCCCTGCCGTAAATCTGCACCTGTATTTAAGTGATATCTGGTCATTCTGTCTCTATCCATTGAGATCAAGGGAGCAATTGCTGATGTTCCTCCCACCTGAACTGTAACTAAGAAATAAGTTGAAGGTGATTAAACTCAGTCATTCTTACCTTTTCTTCAAGCACCTGTGACAGCAAGCCACAGGACTGATGGATTTGCAGCTCCACTTTTACAGAGTTTGGCCAGGGAAAGGCAAAATAGCTCCCCTCAGCCACCCACCCCTTTACTTGGCTAGAGCTAACTTTATGCATCGTCCTTACAAGCTTTAGCCTCCTACACTATCACATATATTGCACATGAACTGTTCAGCACCTTGCTAGGACTGTTGTGCCCAATTAATACCTTGCTCTGTACTCCTTGCTTGCAGGATCTTCATCTCCTGGGTGGCCTTTCTGCTAATAATTCAAAGCGACTTTTGACAAGGCTRCATTTAAGTAGGACACAAAGCTAAGCAATACAAGATGACAGGCGGTGTATTGTTGGGTGATTATCATATGCCTCAGGTGGCAGCAAGAGGCCAAAGTGCAAGTGACTTCAACCACCCAGCAAGTACGGTAATGCCCCTGCCATGCACAGTTTGGAACTGCATCCTGACGGGAACGTCARGAAAATAAATCAGCCATCTGCATTTAATGGGTATTATGGGAACAAATACTATTGTTAAAGAGTTCATTCAGGAACAATCCATAAATCAGAGAAGATGCTGAAYGATGCTCTTTTTTTGTTGTGCCTTTCCACAAACTGTGATTGTCTATTGACACAATTAACAAGAAACACTCTTCTCTCTTCCCTGCAAGAAACAAAAAAAGTCCCCTTACTCCCACCCCGAAAAAMCACAGACCTGCTCTCCTTAGGAACGCAACTCATGAAAACCTAGGTGTTAATCTAAGCATCCAGCCACAGCAGGACTCCCAGGGGKACAAGCCAACTGCTGAGGGTGACCCCAGTGCAGGCCATGCAATGCCCTCACCCCTCAGGGTGTGAGCAGGGCTGAGACAGTGGCAGTGCTCAGATCCACCAATGGTCCCAGACCAGGTAAGATGATGARCTGGCCGGGGCTCCATCCAGAGAACACAGTCCAGAACAGCATAAAATGAGCCTAGAAACAGGGCTACCTATAAGAAATTTTCCAGCCAAGAAAAAGGACCAGAGACAGAACTGGACACAAAGCTACCTACAACACAGCTTTAGGGTCCATCCATGAAGATCAATCAGGAAACTGGGGCAGTAGGAACTGCAGCAGAGCACAAGCACACCTATGAAGTAGCTCAGGGGARGACTAAAGCCCCCAAGCTGAGCTTAAATGGGGCTCCTGGAATGATGGGTGGAGTTTGCACAGGTGGAGGCCCCAGGTGTAGCTGTTTAGGRCAGTTAAGGCCTCTTAGTACCCTTAGGGTCTGGACAGAGCCAAGGCAGGTGCTCTGACATGGCAGTAGGAGGAGGTAAGGTGGAGGCAATAACTAACTTCCTTGTATGCCTCAGGGTTKTTCATTCATTCATTCACTTGTTCAGGAGACCTAGGTCCTAGCCCTCTGCTTGGCCCACTTAAAGGTGAAAATAACTGTCAATAACAATCGTAAAAGGGCTTCTAAATGGATTAGCTGAAGTAACTCATAAAGTTGGTTTTGCTTCAAAAGAGAGATCAGCAATGGGTGCATAACAGCCGTATCACAGGCAACTTCTCGCACATCCAAAGACAGCTATCTCTCTTCTGTGCTTCATAAAGCACACCAGGGTTTGGTTTTGGGTTTTTTTTGATGGTATGAATGAGTAATTAGAAAGTGTCTGGAAGGTGCCATAAAAGCTGAGGAAGCTACTGAAGTCTTTAAATAATAGTAAAAATAGCATATACTTTGAGGGGTTATTATTAAAAGACTTGATGCCTCTACTTCTAGATGTAGAAGACTGTGTATGGGAGTCTACCACACTACCTACAGAAGTATCTGAAAGCATTGTTAGCTGAGGAGGGTTAGGAGATCCCACCTGCAAGGCACTGTGTTGCCATGGTATAGGGCTCTATAGGACAACCCACTAAAACAACCCCTATATACCACCACAGTCCCTGAAAAGATTCCCCTGCTGCACAGAGTTTTGAAAATAGCTGCAACAATTTCCTTACTGTGAATGAATTTATAACTTCAAACATTTTTGATCCTGTTCTGTACTGAGATTTCTTCCATTTAATTTCAACCTGTTGCGCTAGGCTCAGTTTCCTGTCTCTGTAAAGGCTGGCTCAAAGCTAGCTTCCCTCATTGTCTGCTGCACACATAGGTATAGGAACTGAGCACTCWAAAGCCTGATTCCTACATAATCATCTTCAATACAGCCAAGTCCCCCACCCTTCAGACCTGGTAGAAAATGGAGCACTTAGTATCATCATGGCTGCTTAGTCAAGCAAACAAGCTTGTTGCAAACAGCTGACAGACACTGCTGGAAGCTCAATTAATTACCCACTAGGAAGGCTGTCCTGCTGAAGAGATGGTGTTAATATTGTTTAAAGTGTGGCCTAAGTGACCCCCCTATTGCAGAATACCTGTATCCTGGAACAAAAGTCCAGCTAGTCTCTGCGTGGGCACCCTGCCATCTGAACAGATGGATGTGAATGCGGACAGCCAGGAATCCTCCATGTACGTGTATTCAGTGTAAACACTTGGAGCAACACTAATAATGGGAATTGTCCAAATGTCCCTTCACCCCGAGTTCCTAAATCAAGCTTTGTGTGTGAGTGTGTGTTTYGGGAATCTGCGTCAATGAAATCGGACCAACAAAGAGTGATTACCACACGTACAAAACCTGACCTCTCTGTCTTTCTCATACCTACAAACACATCTTTAGCAATGAGAAATAGCAAAAAAAACTTCTCCAGGAGGTAGGACTATTTTATTTTCAATTGCTGATCTTGGCTGTGTTTGCAATGAGGCAGGTGCTGGTCAACACCTGTGCTACTCAGTGTTCAGGAAAGAGTGAAGAGTTTGCGCTTCCTATATAATCCAGGAAAACAGGAGTTCAGGGGAATGCAAAGGCTGCTCTTGATGTCCTGAGTCCTCTCATGTTAAACTCTGAAAAGTATTTTTATCTCCAGGGAACGAATGGCTTCACTCACTTCTGTGAGAGGAAAAGAGCTTTCGGTTCAAGGGAATTGCTGAAGTCCTGTAGGGCTTTCCCTTGTAGTCCTGCTAATTTTTTTTATTAGATTTCTGATCATTCAAGTCACATTTGAGTTCCTCTCCTGAAAGGGAAGTTAAAATAGCTTTGATACAACACATGGTCATCTAGGGATGTGTGGAGAAGGCAATAAGGCCTCTTAGCAGATAGGGGATGGTTGGGACTATGTTCCTTTTCTCCACCATGAGACTTCTTGGTGGGATCATGCAGCAGCTGGACCACCATGAAGCACAAGGATGTTCTTCCAGTGTGCTCCTGCAAAGATATTCTTCGAGCTTCTTCCTCTCCAGTATTCAGGACCACGTGCAACCCTGGATCTACACTTTGGCTAAGCAAACACATAGACATACAGAAAATGAGCTTCCACCTGCATTGGGCCCCGTTGAATTTTCCAGGAAACTCGGCCAGAGTTTTGTGTTTCTAACAAAACCAAAACAGTTTTTAAATCCAGCTTCAAGCTTCATTGCAAATATTTCTCACAGCCCTCTATAGCAGGAATAATTACTGTCCTTATTTATCGGGTAGATTATACAAATCCCCGAGTAAGTAAATTGTAGGATTAAGAGGAAGGTTAATGCGCTAGATTAAACTGACACATTTATTTACTTCCTCCCAGAAGGAAAGACTAAAGGACGGTGACCTATCATGTGTATTAATTCAACATTTAACCCTGCCTCAGCTCCAGTGATTATCTCTGCAAGTGCCAAGTCTCAGGCTAGCAGATTCCAGTGCAATACTGCATACACAGAAGTTCCGTTGTCTCAAATATTTTATCTGTTAAGCTCCTGGTTTTTCAGATGGTAACGTGTTGTACGTTTGCAGTGCCTTCCCTCTAGAGTTTCAAAGGGCTCACAATGAATTACACCTGCCTTCACCCCACAGAAAGCATTACTTATCCTCATTTTACAAGTATTCACTCTAATACAGAGATTAATGCCAATTTTTTCTGTGACTTGTCTCGATGAAGTGGACAATTTGTCCATGATTCAGAATCACTGGGTTCCTTGGGAGTCCCTTAGAGTGATTTTTCCTGTTGTAAAAGCCACAATCCAGGCTATGACGGTATCCCAAACTGTACATACTTCAGAGCAAAGAGGCCGTCTGGGTTTCCTGCTACTTTCTGATACTGACACTGGTATTGTGGTCATGTTGCCTGGGGGTTGATGCTGCAGTTGAGGACAGTAATGAAAAGACAGATAGGGATCTTACCTTCTGCTAGCTCTGTAACATCAGTGCAGGTATGCCTGAACAGGGGCTGGGCTGCTTTGCTTTTCAAGCGAGTATTCTTCTTGCCTGCTTCCCTGTATTTCATTCTCTATCAGTAACCAAGCTGCATCCAACAGCACTGCCTGAGCACACGTATCGTCATGAGTAGCACATACTGCCCAGACTTGCCCAAGCAGATCGTTTTCTGCAAATTAATGTTAGAGATTTTATGGGACTACTGAGGTGGAAACTTCTTGCAGCATGTTGGGTGTGCATCCCTGCACGACCTAACTAGCCAGTGAAAGGAGGAGAGAGAAACAGATACCAAACAGAGAAGCAACTTTCCTACGATCACAAACAAGGGATGTGCAGATCCAGAAAACTAACCTCCAGTGCCTAAACTCCTAGTCTTAGTGCTGTGAGCTCCTCAAGAGTGAGATGTGGTAATGCACTGAAATAGGCAACACCGTCTGACACAGACATGTCTTTCCTCACCCCAGCACTACTGTCATGCCTTCTCCACTCTGGTAACCCTTCCAGGGTAACTTGGGAAAGCCTTCTAGGTGCAAACGCTGCCTAGGTTTGCACAGCAGGTTGGGAGCAGGGATTTACCTCAAACCCAGTGACATGTCCATCTGTCTGTTCTCCCCCCTTCAAATAAAAGTTTCGTCCCCACATGCTGGCCCCGACAGGTTTCTATATTTATCTATCCTTATTTTAGGAGGCCTGCAGGAGGAACGTATAGATTACAGATGTGGTGCTCCTTGTTTTAGCAAAGGTTTCCAATAGGGATAGTTGTTTTGGGACAGATTCCCAGCCGAGAGTCATTTGCTGTTCGCCTGCCAAAGGGGACTGCAAGTATTGCCAATGCTCTGCTTGACTTAGATTGAACAGTTCACAGCCTCTGAGGAAGGGGAGGAAAATTCCATCGTGAAATAGCTGATTTAAAGTGCTGTATCCCACAGCGACAGTAAAGAGTGTTTGCTAATACTAATGCAGCTTTCAGAAAGAGACTTTAAGTTCAACCTTCAAAATGTGTTTCTGCTTGGTAGAGGGCCCAAATTAAACCCCTCCATCAGTTCAAAACTTCAGTGAGTTTTGGACAGAAAACCGATTCTGATTTCGCAGCTGACGCCAGTTTTGCAAAACGTGACTGGTTACAGAGAGGAGCAGGGGGAAGATATTCTAGTGACATATCCACCTCCTCTTCTCTATGCATGGAGCAAGGCATAGCTGCGAGCGTACAGGCCTGTCCCTCGGTCATCAGTGGGATTTTGCTTGTGTCAGAAATGGATATAAAAGAGGAAGATAGGAAGTGATCCTGCAAAATGTAAAACTTTATTCAGAAATTTACTTGTAGGCAAAATTTCCATTGTGTAATATGTTGATGACTAGCATATGTACAAAACTCCCCTCCACGGATGCGCAATTTTTGCAGATAATACAGTATGTAGAGATGGTCCAAAAAAAAAAGCAAAAGCAAAGAACCAGAATGACAGTATCTATCAGGGAACCTGATAAAGATAATTTTCAAGGTCCAGTATAAACTTCTTTCCGTCAAAGGGTGCTAAAAAAGGAAATAATTCTATCCAGAGGTTTTGATCCTACAGAATGATCTTAGTTTGCAGGGGTTAAATATGTCACAGGATTTTTATGTGTTTACATTTGATAACTCCCAGTAGAGATAAACATATTTAGTGCTTGAAATGTAAGTTAGCACTGGATATATTAAACATATTACAAGAGATTTATCAGAAAGAACGTTAAAGACTATTATTAGCCCCAGCTGCAAATATCCATCATGAAAGAATGGCTGTATGTGAGTTAATTGCCTTCAAAATGGTAGGCCTTATTTAAAACCCTTTTCAGTGGATGCCTTTCCACTGATTTCAGCAGCCTTTGGGTCAAGCCTTCTTTTATTAGAAAGATATTTAATTTAATAGTGAGGGGAAGGACTGAGAAGCCAGACACCAACATTTCCTTTGCCTTCTCATGACAGGCAGGGTTACTTGGTGTGATCAGCAATCGAGATTTGGGACATCTTAACCAATGTAAACTGGACAACAGCTGCAGGAAAACGTCTTTGGTAAAAGAGCAAACTAAATGGGTCAGAACTTCAGATGGAGARCAGGGGCTTATTCCAGCTTCCACTAAAACCAGCTGAAAAATTTCTACATACTTTAACTAGCACCGGTACTAGCTGTTCTTTCTCTGTTACAAGCAACGGAAATTTTGCTACTGACTTCAGTTAGGGGAGAACTGAAGCTGTGTGTCTTGGTATAATTATACAGATAGGCGTTTCAAAAGGAAACAAGGATCAGATGGCTACATGAGTTACATCTGGTTTTGAAAGGGCAACCCTATGGGAAGTGGAGAAGGATTATGAGTATTCAAGTTTTTTGATACAGAAATCCCAAGTGTATGCCTAATTTAGCACTCTCACTTTCGTATGATTAAGTTAGATTGATATCAGTGAAGATAAATCCATTTTTTTCCTAGTGATAAGCTAATACGTGCAAGAAATATGATGTCTAATGGAAACAATGTGGAAGGGCCACAAAAGATACATCAAATATTGATACTTTTTTTTTTTACTAACAAGATGTGGCCAGTCAGCTATCACATTAGTCAGCTTACTTCTATATTGCATCCTTCCATGGTATGACTTAAGTAAGTAGATTTAAATTTCCCAGTACCCCCGAAAAGCAGGAAAATCAAATGATATATGAGGCCCAAGTGGCCTATCAATTTATACTTGAACACATGGCCGCACCAAAACCAGAGAATCACGGTAGCAAGAGTCATCAGCAACCTGTCACAGATGTTTTGTAGGAGAGGAGATCTGTGATCAAAGGCTGCAGGATTCATCCCCCTCAGCCCCGCCACCTCCAGGGATCCGGCACAGCTGGGTCAGACCGCTTCCCTCCAGGAGTCRGGGGGGGTCGGGAGCTGGGAGAAGGAGGCAAGTCTGTCCGTATTGAATGGGAAAACCCAAAAAAGAATGGCCTGTACAAAACTGTGTTTAAATAAGTAGGAAAGGAGAGACAGCCAGATAGCGTATGAGATGGATGATATTTTAACTTCAGGCTCATCTTTCAAATCCAGCCTGTGCTGTTAGTGGCTGAAACTTGTTACCAGGGTTTATCTTTCACATTTAGGCTACTTCTTAATAACTAGGTGGCCACTCCAGAGGATCATTGCTGCCTTTCATCAGTACTACACTCTTGAAATGGGAATAGTGGCAAATATTTTCAGAAGATACCAGCCTGATTGGGATACCCTAATTACACTGAATAGCCCAGAAGCTCCCACTAAGTTCAAAAGTAATGCTTCACGCCAGGTAAGGRGAAGAATTAGGCCCTTGCTGTTGTTGATAAACAGGCTGAGTAACTCACAGTTTCAGTCTCTCATTCATAACTAGTGCAGRTGGTTTATCTGGAAGGAATGATGAAAATGCTGTCTTCCATTGACTGCAAGTAACACAAATGGACACACCTAATTGGCATGTTCTTTCTCTACAGTGCTTTCTAGGTCTGGCATAAGCACTTTCATATCTTATGACAGTTTTGGGCTGATGCTTCATGTTCTTGTAAAATGTCAAATTACATTAGACCAGTAATCTCATGTAATACAGTACAAGAAACTGTCACTGAATGAATACGGTATGGAAATATTTTCAGTTGTTCTTTTTCCCCRGAAACACCACCTGGATCTTTCTAAAAAATAATCTTTCTGAGACATTGTAAAGTGGAAAGGAGAGTAAGAACAACAATTAGGCAAAAAGGTTAAGAAACTTTAATGACTTGCGAAAACATATAATTAGGGATTTGTAGCCCACCAGGAAATTTTACGTGTTGAATTACCACACTACTCAAAGTATGTATTTTAATTGCTGGGTGAAGTGCATACGTGTAAGCCAAACTGTTGAAAGAGCAGCTGCAGTAGTGTTACCACAATGATATGCAAGCCACAAATCCTGTTGTTGAAATAGGTTATTCATAAACTGCTTCTATGACATCCTCTGTCTGTGAAGTTAGTTGGGCTTTGGGGAAAAAAAAAGAACATCTGATGTTCTGTTTCACCTTCTCAGCATTAACTCACTGACATTAAACTATTTATTACACTTGTGATTTTAACATTTTAAATCTGCACATATTTCCTATCCATTTATAGCCAYTGTGTAGGGATGGTGCTGTAAAAAAGCCATTACCTCACCGATATTGTCATGAGCCGAGTATGCAATAACCTTTCAGGGAGAGCCTCAGTGAATCACAGAAGATCTGACCCTGTTCACAGAATAGTTCAGGTTGGAAGGGACCACAGTCCAACCTCCTGCTTAATGCGGGGACAACTATGAGGTCAGTCCAGGTTGCTCGGGGCTTCGCCCAGCTGGGTCTTGAAAGCCTCYGAGCGTGGAGGCTGCACAGCCTCTCTGTCCACCCTCTTCCACTGCTTGACTTGCCTCTTGGTGAAAAATTGGAGTTTTTATATCCAGCATGAACATCTCTTGTTTCAACTTACGTCCTTTGTCTCTCATCCTCCTACCACGCACCACTGTGAACAGCCTGGCGCCATCTTCTTGATAACTTCCTTGTGGGTAGTGGAGGGCCCTCAGTTCCGCCTGAAGCCATCTCTTCTCCAGGCTGAACGAGTCTAGTTCCCTCAGCCTCTCCTCACCAGACAAGTGCTCTAGCCCCAGGCCATCCTGGTGGTCCTCCGCTGAACTCACTGCCTTTTATTGCTGCCTTTCTTGTATCGGCGGGTGGGGGGGTAAAACAGTATTGCAACCGCAGTCTAACAAATGCTGGGTAAAGGAGGATGGTAACTTCCCTCAACCTACTGACTGTGGTCTTGTTGATACAACCAAGGATGCCGTCAGCCGTCATCACTGCCAGGGCACAGGGCCGGCTCGTGCTCAGCTTGCTGTCTGCCGAGACCCCCAGGGCCACTCCTGCAGAGCTGCACCCCAGCCCCCAGCCTGTATCACTGCAGGGGRGAGTCTTCCCTCCCAAGCACAGGATGTTGCATTTATTCCTGTAGAATTTTGTAGRGTTCCTGTTGACCCATTCCTCCAGCCTGTCTAGGTCCCTCTCAATGGCAGCCCTGCCCTCAGGTGTATCAGTTGCTCCCTTCAATTTGGCGTCATCTGCAAACTTCATAAACGTGCACTCCGTCACCTCCTCCAGGTCATTGCTGAACGGGATTGGTCCCAGCAGAGACCCCTGAGGTGCTCCCCTTGTCACTGACCTCCTGTTAGAGTACAACCCATTAATCACTACCCTCTGAGCCTGACCAGCCAAACATTTTTTTAATGCATCTATTTGTTCACCCATGCAGACCATGAAGTCCTAACTTGGATACGACAACATTGTGGAGGACAATGTTGAAAGGCCTTGCTAAAGTGACATCCCGTGCTCTCCCCTCCTCCACAAATCCAGTGATTTTTATCTTGGAAGCCAAGGAGATCAGTCAGATATGATTTCCCTGCTTGGTACTGTCTCTTCTCTGCTCTTTTCAAAAAGAAAGGCAATTCAGCATGCTTACTATCAAGAACTTCATACCTTCTGTACTTTTACCATCACAGAATTTAAAATATGCAATGATTTATAAGTAAAATACACCTCAGAGCTCTAGAGAGGGCCACCAGCAGTGAAGCAATAACTAATGCCTGTAAGTACGACCATGACCTCAGCATGCTTAAGAACCAAGGAACCGTGGAAACCAGTAGCTACATACAGACTAACAAATTCAGTGCCTGAGCTGTTCATGTGCCCTGGGATGGGACCCACCACACTCAGCACGTTCACTGGCACTGCTTGGCCTGGGTGAACTAAAACTCTTCCAAATAATTCCTGGCCACAATTTGGCAGCTGAAACATCCCAGGGACKGCTCCCGATAGGCAATTTGCATGCAAACACCCTGTTTTAGGGACCAGGAGTTTACTAACGTAAATGTGGGCYGTTCCAGGCCAACTGGCCCCTGAGGCCAGGACGTTCCTGGACATGTTTCATCAACTGTTCTATACTGAGCCACTGCAAGTTTTTTTCCCAATTCAGCTGGTTCACATGTGACTGTCCTGATCAGTGTGTGCCTCTTTCACCCGTCAAGATTTGAAAACTAAGTATCAGTTGCATAATATATCACTTTTTTTTTGAAGGCTCATGCTAACACAACCAAACCACTTCCTCTCCTGTGTGCATTTATGAAGGTGAAAGTTACTCCACAGATAATTTTCAGAGTAAGCTTGTACAGCAGCTGGTGTGATGCTGTTTTATCACAAGCATGAATAAGCACCATAGTGTAGCATTTCTTTCCGTACCTGAACAGTATAACTAAACTGATGACGCCCAGGTCCATTCAGAGAGTTAAATTCCTCCCTCGTGTATGAGCACGACGTTCCCACRGTACTAGAAAGTGTGAAGTAATACGGTGAGAGAACTGGCTGCTAAGACAGAGAAAAGTTACTTTTTCCAGTCAGATCGGGGTGGTTTTTCAGAGGCACAAGAGACACCCGACTCCCATTAAGGGTCAATGACAATTAGCCAKCCATCCCCACGGAGTGCCCTGCAAGCTCTAGGAAGGGGGATTCTGCATCCCTGCTAAGATAAAACTCCAAGTGGATGTGTCTGACGCAGGGCTTAGCAGGTTGCCCGCCTCAGGGTGCGTTCATGTTTATGTATTCATTGGTTCCTGCAGCTGACTGGGACACAGTCATACACCTACATCCGAAGTATCTTCAGCAGATGAATGCTCCTCCCCAGGGAGGYAGAAGAGCAGGGAACAGCTTGGAGCTGAAACCTACCTTTAGGAGTAATTGAAGCATAATATCCAAGCTGGTGAGAGAAAGCCACAATGAGATCAGAGTTTTTGTATTGCATTAGTTTTGTTGATAGCTAGACAGTTCCACAGATGTGCTGAACCRTGAAACACGTAAACACGCAAGAGGAAAGACATATTTTGTCAGTAAACTTTATGTAAATGTAGCACAAATATGAAAACATCAGTAATGGGATATGGCTTAAATGAAAACATCGTCAGTTTTCTGTGGACAAAACAGCCGGTTTGCTGTAATATGAGACTTTTGTATTAAACGAGTAATTTTTAATTATACCAATGAAACTTCTCTTTTGACAGGACTGGTGAAATCTTTTCTGTATCAGGACATGAGGAAGAGGAGGGAATTACTAGCTTTCAGTCATAACTTGGTGTGCCACCAGGAGCTSTGCAGTGAAATCGTGGGGTGCAGAGATCTTCACGCCACCCCTGCCCAGGAGAGGACCATCAGGGGCAGCAGCAGAAGCCAGCTGTGCCCACAGAGACCCTGCATCCTGCGGGAATGGGCCAGTTCATTGTGCTTGGTTTTCTTCTCACTATTCACTTTCTCTGCTGGCTCACCCTACCAAAGCAATCAGGATCGCAATAAAAAAAGCGTCATGGCACTTCRCTCCAGTGTAGATATGCCGTAGGCCTACAAATTGGACTAGGCTGTTATCAGTCAAACACAGATCTCCTAAGTACATAACACTTACTTCTGTCTGCATTCAAGAACTCCTCCAAATCTATCTGCCTCTCTCGCCAGCTTACAATGACGACTCACTGATTATGTTAATGAAACATGAGAGGGCTCCATCAGTTCATGAACAACTAGGAAACAGCAACTGACTACAAAGACATTTTCCATCTTTTTTTTTTTTTTGCCACAGATCAGTCAGGTTTGCATTATGGTGCCGGCTTCCTAGACAGAAAGCTCAGACTGGGAAGTGTCTGTCTTCCAGGTTTTTAATCAGTCTCCTTGTGATCCCAGATGTGCCAGGACAGCTGTTTATGCAACCTTCACGATGGACAAAATCACATGTGTTGAGGGRGGACTGAGACTACTCTTGAGTTAGCCTCGTCAGAAGAGCTTTTGGGGCTGGACAAGATACTGATTTTATACTAAGATAAATGGTTTTGTACAAAGATAGCAGTGGTTGCATCTATTCTCAGGAAACTAAGCACTCTCTGGGGTCTGTGACTCCTAGCTTGCAGCTCTCCTGCGGAGGGAGACTGCAGGATGAAGCACAAGGGGAAAGTTGATCAACTGGAGACAGGACAAAAAAGAACCTCTCTCTGCATTAATGATGGTACAGCTTTCGGTCCGGTAATGCAAAAGCCCAGAAGAGAGCAGGACACTGAACATCTTATTAACGTGGCCAAAATGAAGCTTCAACTCAGTTATCTGTAGATGTTCCCACACCCTTAATATAACAGCTATTTGTAAACAGAATATCCAGTCATATGTACCCAAGAAAGGTGTCACCTAGCCTGAATTTTATTTGTATTTATATGTGYTGTACATATTTTTGCTGGGGTTCCAATAAATTCATACTTCTGGCTGTTCAAAGTACACTGACTTTACTTTGCATTGGCAAAGTGTAGGCAAAAAAACAAGCCTGGGTAAAAGCATCTAATACTATTCCTTAAGTTTTGTCATGATACCATTTAAAATAACCACTGTCAGTTTTTAAATTTGTATATAYGTATATACATTTGCTTATTTGCAAATGCGTGTAGAAAAATACGAGACAGAACTGTCTTTATCCTTCCATCAACTACAAAGGGAGTTTAGATGGTGAGATCATCTGTCAACATCTATCCCATAAATGTTTAAATATGGACAGATGAGAGTGTCATTGATTATCCGGTTCCTTTATTCTGTAGATTTGAGACTAGATGAATAGCGGTTTACGAGGAGAAGCATGAACCCAGGCAGTAAGCTGCCAGTTGCATCCAGTCAATGGAGAGCCGGAAAAATGTCTTTATGCTTAGTCAGCAAGTAGCAGGGAAGTTAGGGGTTGGTTTTGTTGGATGCAGTATCCTTCCCTTTCTATCCTGAAACTGTTGTACTGCACTGTCACCCTTGTATAGGCTGAGCAAATTCTTTGTGCGCTTTGAGTTCTCTGAATTTTTAAAACTGTTGTATAAGCAGCAATTAATAAAAAAAGGAGCACAAAAAGCCAATGTGCTCTAAAGCTCGTAGAAGTCWGTGTGCAGATACCAGTGGCCTCAGAGGGCTCTGGATCAGGCCCTATGCCTTTAATTCTGTTTGAAGTGAGAACATAAATCTGAAATGTTTTACAAAAGAAATAACTTCCTATGCCAATGTAACAAAACTTCTAACACGTGCCTGCTCGGGAAGCTCAGCTCTTTGTGGGGCCAAATTAACAATTGCTATCCCTGAATGAGATAAAACTGAAYAGAAACTCCTTGTGGAAGACTTTCCAGCTATTCATTAAAAGCATATAGAGCTGATATAATATTATTCTGCTCCAATTCATTGTTTCTCCAGACTACTGCGCTTTCTTGTTGTGCCAATTTTCCAGGACTGGCCTTTTCCTTGCTGTTTTCTTATGGTGGCATCTTCTGGAGGTCTGTTTCCTTCATGCTACAACACTATGCAGCTGCCCTCAGGAACATCAGATCTTGCAAATTCCATTTTAAACTCCTTTGGGAAATGACACCAGCCTTCATGGAGTTTAAATTACTTGGAGACATTGAGAGCAATGTGCTGGGCAATTCTGTGGAGGAAAATGAGGCTAGATGCCAGGTTCATATCATGCTTGTGTAAAGTCAGTATTCGCTGGCTTCAGGTGATTTGTCAGTAATAGGACTACAGATGAATTGGCAGTATATCTGTGACGTCTCAGAGTTTTACAGTGGTATCATCCACATATAAACCTACAGACCAAGATGTGCAAGTAAACGTATTCAGACTGCGTCTATGAAGGCAACAACTTAAACCTTCTTGCTCATTCTCTGCTTGCCCATCTGGAATGAAATGTCTGAAGACAAAGAAATTGGAAATTTCATCTGTAGAGACATTTTAAGCACAGAACCCCTAACTATAAAACAATCCATAAAAATATGCTTTCACATATCCTCCACCTTCTTGAACCCCATCTATATAATAGTTTTTACCACATCAGAAAATAATTTTTAAATGCTGATAAAAAAACGTGGTTTCAACTTATACCGTTGTTCTGGCCACCACAGAAAGAGCAATTTTTCTGTTAGTATTTCCCCTACATTCCCCCTCCACCCCCAGAACCCGCAGTGGGATCACTGTATGTTTAAATGTGGTGTAGCCTATAAAGCACAGACACAGAACAAGCAAGGGCAAAGGAAAAAAGGGAGCAAGGAACTGTTTGGAGAGAGGGAGGTCATAAAATCATTGGCTCTGCAGCTCAAAGATGTAGCAACAGGTTTTGCTGTAGCAACCCAAAGCTCCAGGGAGACTTGGAGTACCTGAAGGTATGTGTGGACCGATGGTGATTACTAGTAATTTTTGTGTTCCTGAAAAGGATACAGCACAGGAGCTATGCATTACTACAAACCTGATGTTGTTGAAGAAGGTATCATGATTTGGTATAAGTATGCTAAGTATTTATTAAATGTTTGTTTTATTATATTAATTATATTTATTGTTATTATTAAATAAGTATTTCGATATTTCCAGTCCTAAGTACTTACAAAAATCACAGGCTTTTCTATAAGGAAAAATTATATTAGTAACTTTGAGATTATTAAAAAAAAAAAAAGAGAGAGTTTTGGGATCATCTTTGCTGTCTTTTTTCAGATATTAGATTTCATATACCMAACTTTCCTCTACAATCAAGAATGGTTAAGTGATGAAAGCTGCAATTCTGCTTTCAGAACAAGGTTTCTTTCACAGGAGATGCAGAAAACCATTAAGTGTAAGACCATCGGGACCAACAACACTGAGTATTTTTGGTTGTTTTTTTCAAGTGTTCATTGTAAGGTTTTCATTCTTTATCGTATTTTATTTCAGCCAACCATGATGTCTATCCTCTAAAATGTTCCCCAAATGCATGTCATTGTTTCTGCCTTTCTATATTCTTAACCAGACAACTGATCTCACTCTCATTGGGTTTTACTGAGTAGGGGGAAGTGCCTCTGACTACCAGTCCCTCTCGTCTAGAAGGCTGTTTGCACTAGGTAACTTCTAAATACAGGGGACAGCTGACTTGTAGAGAGTTACGTGGGAATTGTATAATTACGTACAAGTAACATGAGGGGAAGAAAGCACACAAATCTGCTTCTCTGCAGTCGTAACTTTGTCAGAAGTCAACCAAGGGAACAATTCCAAATTGCCATCTATCTTTGTCACTGCCTCCGTATCAGAAGTAGATCAAGTACTGCCTGCTGGGGAGAATATACAGCAAAAGGTTCAATCCTACTAATGCTACTACTAATAATAAACAATTTATGCTACTGTAATGCAAACCGAAAGAGGCTAAAACCAGAGCAGCACGTGGCAATCACGCTACTCGAAGTTTGGCTTGTTCATGCAGTCACGAGAGCTAAAAACCAGAGAAGGCTGAGCTATCACATGTCAATGGACCACCCCAGCCACCAAATCTACTGCGGAGCACCTTCATCTACTGCTGCTTTTAGCCATGAACACATTCCCAGCAGGGTGCAATAGGTGAGATAATTTTACCTGCTCAGAATAAACAATCTTCTGGTGTGTATGAGGTTACACACTCATTGGCAGAAGCTTGCAATAAATCTYGGGTAATGAACTAAATGATAATTGCTATGTATAAAGGATTTTTAAAAATAAAATCCACATTTAGAAAAGTAAATGTAATACTAGGTGCTTAAAGTTAAGCATCCTTTAAGAAGGAAATAATCATGGCTTCAGTTTTCCTGCCCATAAAGTGGGGGTAATGTTACATAGCCATTTTCTAAATTACTACAGGATGTTTAGATGGGAGTCTCTACATTAGGGCATGATAGTGCTATTTTCAATCTCTCTCCACACAATATTAAGTGCAATGCTTCCAAAAACATGCCCTGTCTACACTRCTGCATAGTCAAGTCTGGTTTAAAAAAAAAATAAAGGAGAGTGAGTGATCAAGCACACATTACAGCTGTGCCACTGGGTCAGTAAGTGAGAAGTTAAAATAAGAAGTTCATTCAGTAAAATATTGATTCTGGAAACAGATTACAGGAAATCATACCGTACCACTAACTTAATTTATGAGTATTTATATTGCAGGAATTATACCAATATATCAAACACAATGCCTTCAACCTTAGTTCAAAAAATAATTTTATCTCTAAGCTTTAACAACAGGGCTGAAAATAATTCAGATTATATGGGCAGCATTTTAGCAGCCCATTTTCATCCTCTTTAAAAGCAACGCTGTAATGCATGATGGTTAAGGATCAAGTTGGGATTATGTGGAGAATGTTAAACATACACCAAATAATACATCTGTTTTGAATAAAAGATGTTGCATGGAGTTCCAGTTCATTTTTTTCAACTCTTTGCTGTACGTGTTGTAGCTGCTAAGTGAAACCACGCAGCAGATAAATACATCACTTCAGCAACAGATTGCTMATCAATTGTCTGACATGTTCTGAAATATGTGGGTTAAAAATACTTGGGGGCAAAGGCTTTTCTAGTTTGGAAAAAAACTGTTTCATGTTCTCTTGTGGTTCATTCTTCCACCTCTGAGCTTCTAGGAGTGCTACCATTGTCTCTAGGCTGGTGCTAGATCATTTCCTCCATGGTGGGAAAGCAGCAGGCCTTATCCCATGTTCTCTGCCCATTTACAAAAGCTAGTCTGACTGTCAGTCTCTGGCCAACTAACAGGTTGCTCCCAGTAAGAGAACCACTAATATACTCTGTTTGATTGCTGTATCTTACGACTTGAATATTGTTTAGAAGCAACCAATTTTTCAGAAAATTCATTTAGAGGTTCTGATACTTGGGTTATTTTTTTTTTTAAATCTTCACTTGGAATAGGAAACTGAAAACTTTCCATAGCATACAGTTTCTCAACATTACTGTGTTTGACTCACCGATAATCTCATTTCAATAATGTCAAAACATTACACCATAACATGTTGATGTTAAATACCTACATTATCAAAACTATACAATAACAATATCAATAACTAGCGTGACTAGTTCCTAGTATTCAAACAAAAATACTTTTAATACTTTAATACTTTCATTGAAACAACCATTTAGCACTTTTCCTGGTCCTCGCAGGGGGCAACCAAAGAAGCCCCCACGTAGCACCAGAGGGCTGCTCGCCGCGGGAGACCACTTCATCCTCTGCTCCCCGTCCCCTCTCGGCTGACCCTTGTGTCCAGACCTGCTACCCACCTCCCTGGGCACATCCACAGGGAAGTGCAGATGTTCATCTCAGGGGCAAATGTGCCCACTACAAATCACAGCCCAGGGCATGCTTCTCTTGCAGGAAGAGAGGCCCTCTCTATAACATCTGAGAAGGCTGCCACGGGGCCCCTGGCCAAGACCCTCCTGAGGACAGGCCAAAGCCTACAGCCGCCCCAGCGGTGCAGGCTGCTGGGAGAGCTCTGCCGCCACTTTCATTCCCCTCGGTGAGTCCCTAACAGCGATGGTCTGTGGGCTGGTGGGCCTGTGTTTGCTGGGACTGAGTGGATCCCGTGCTGCTTGCCCAGCACACTGCATGAGCAGCGAGTGCACCTCCCACAGCTTACTCTAGAAGACGAGGGATGCTTTGAATCCCACAATCTTCTGTCTCGGGCAACTCCTGTGCAAGAGTAGCCCAGCTCAGACCCTGAAATGCTCCTCTGCCTCATGAGCCTCCTTGGCCACTTCCCACCCAGCACTGTTGTAAGCCCCTGTGATGTCTGTCCAGTGTACCTCCACACTGTGCCCCCAAGACAGTTGTACAAGCTCATATTCCTCTCACTCCCTTTTCCAACAACTAGATCATAAAGTGGCTGCCCCTCTTACCATCACAAGAGGTTGTCCCTCTTACCGTCATACAAYTGGTGAGGAGCCCCAGTTGGCCAGCTTGTACTCCAAGCTACGAGCAACTTGGTTCACTAGGGACAGAAGTTGGAGACTTCTTTGCGGAGCAGTAGACATGGGCACACTCACAGGGTTCCCAGACCCACATCACTTCCCGATACAAGGGAAAATGGGTGCATGTGAACATTGTGTGTGCTAGGCTGCAGCCACTCTTCCCGTTCCTCCAGAACTTCTTAGTGAATTTCTAGCAGCATTCCTCCTCTTTTCTCATTCTTGATACCCTCCCTATCTGCAGCCTCAAATCCTTGTCTTCACAGGAGCTCTCTGTCAGCCTCCTCGCGGAGCAAAGGAGGAGGGCATTTCGTTTTTTATGAGGAAACAAACAGTAGAAATGGCTGCCCTACAAAGGCCTTGAGTCTAAGATCAGTGCCCTTATACTTGCCCTGAATACTCCTCCAGCCTCCAACTGACTCCACTCAGGAACCAGAGATATTTTCTATATATTGAGTAATTTAAACTCTATTTAATGCCCTCTACTTCTCATACTGGAGAAACCAGTGAACAACCAATTCCTCTTCAGCTTCTTCACTCCACTGACTCCTATTGTATCATCGTTCAGTGACCTCTTGTCCATCTGAAGTGCTTTGGACAATTGATTTTGGTTGAAGAGCATCACAGCCACGTTTTCTCTGTCTGCCACTGCTGCAACCCATCCGAACCTTCTCACATTCGTCTCAGGAAGAAAGAGTAACCAAATAAGTCCACGTACACTAAAGGGTCCTGGAGCTGCCAGCCCCCAGGAACTTGACCATTCCTACCTCAACAGGTATCAGAGACAGAAAGCTCAGTAAAAACACAATCATCACCTGCCACCCAGACTGATCCTGGGCTGACCTTTGAATATTTCCTCACTGGTCTAATTCTCTGTGGTTTTCTGATAACCTAAGGCAGATGCATGTGATGACAGAAGGAATACTTTGAACCTGACATACTGCTGGGTTATGGTTTTGTGCAGTCCTTTTGCTGTGACTGTGAAGCAGGCAGAGAGAGTTCTTACTCACTGTAGTATCTGCTAAGCACCAGGGCCATTTACAGTCCCACTGGGATCTGGCTGAAGACCCAGCTCCTTTCTACTACATGGAGCGAGCACTTGTTAGCGTAAGAAAGCTGCCAGTGCAAGGGCATAAATGCTCGGTGTTTCTGAGGCAAATAAAACCTAGTCACATCAGCAGATGTTCCTGCAGCCAGTGGAAACTGGCACACACAAGAAATGTAACTTCCAGGGGGAAAAAAATGAATTTATGGAGTGGGAAGTTTTCAAAGGGACTCTTGCRGTCCAAAGAGACACCTACTACTAGCCCTGCCAACGACTCTTGCTGTGTTCTCAGCATCCCGTTCTCAGTATCTTTATCTCCTCTTTGTTCTCACGCAAGGTACATCTCGGCCACTGGCCTTAGTAAGCTTCAGACTAGGATCTGTCTACAGTTACAGTCACCGTGAGTGTTACACCAGCGCAGCCACAACAGTGGAGCTCTGCAGCGTGGGTGCAAGGTTTGCCAGCTGAAGGAGATTTTGTGCCGCTGTTGTTACACTCGGCTCTGAACCCAACAGGTTAACCTGGCAGCAGCTTTCTCCTGGCAGCACAGCTGTGTCCACACCAGGAGCTTTGCTGGCCGAGCTCCACTGGGCAGGTGGGATTTCTGGTTTTTCCAGACCCAGGCTAATATCATCGTGTGAGGAAAACTTTCTAATGTGGGCCTGGTCCTAAAAGGAACATCTCCAACACTGATCTAAAAAGTTCAGTTACCTCTGCATGTATCAATAAGCTTGCTTGCCCCTCAACTCCCACTATAAAAAAAAAAAAATTAATTTGTGTCCTCCAGAAAAAGGAGGTGGGAAGACTGGTGATGCTGATGGATCACAGGAAAACTCGGAACTGCTTCACTAGTTTTTCTGTGGCAGCAGCATTTGATTGCTGCACTAACAAGGCAATCGGTGAAGCTTCTTCTTACTGCTGGTACATGAGAGCCATGCGATCATGATGCACATTAAAGCAGAATCAGCTTCAGCTTCGGAAAGCAGAGGAAAAACACTCACTTTTTTTAGAACCTGTAAGACCACTGCCATGCAAAGTCTTTTTAAAAAAAAAGGCATTTAGTTAATTTGTTTAATTGCTGGGCTTACAGATGTCCTACTTTCAATTCTGGTACAGGGATGGGAAAGTTACAAAAAATTAATATGCATTTAGAAATGAATCAACACATTGAACATTAATGCCAGATTATCTGTTTACTTGTTGATATTTAGTATCTTTTTGCTCTAGGACCACATTAGCCTTGCCAGGAAAAAAAAACAAAAACAAAACCAAAAAAACTCTCTATATGAAGCTTCTCGGAAAAATAACATAARCTGGAGATCTTACACTGTTTGATAAACAGCTTTGAGTAGGAAACAAAGGGCTTTTCTTCATGTGCCTTGTGTTAGAAATGACAGTTTGTTCTTCCTTATAGTTACACGTGGGTTACTTCAGTATTTCATTTTGAAAAGCCACAGTATATCCAGCATACCTCACTCCAGAAAGTCAGATAAAAAGATTAGTCAACAAAAAAGACAAAAAGAATAAGCAAGTAATGCGTCATCCCTATATACATGTCAGGCTCATACCACTTTACCCATCTCTGTTTTGAACTGCTGTCACCAAGTGCATCCTCCACTCTCCTTAAGCGCCTTGTAGCCTTTTACAGTTATGTTTTCTGATTCACTTGATTTAAAAGCAAAGTAATCTTCACTGAGAGAAATTCTGAAACTCGTGTGACAGATACCTTGAACGAGGAGCAGTCAGGCATCTTAAGTCACATGTCAAATAAATGAAGAAAAACAGTGCTAATCAATATTAATACTGGTCATTTTATAAATTAGGAAAATGAAAAAGATTTTGAAACATAAAATAAGACTCCTTGTATTCAGGCAGTATATTACATGTCTTTGATTACTAAATATGTACATTGACCTAATGATTGTTATTTTAACTGAAAAATCATTAAATGTACAGGATATATAGAGTATAAAGTCACATCCCTGTAAAAAGCCTCTCTTTTGCATTTCCTGACTTAAAAAAACACTTGAAGACTTGATAGCTTCATAAAATCTGCAATACGGTACATTAATAATAACTCAGTGTTATGTAAAGTTAAAATCTGCTGCCAAACATTAAGGTTGCCAAGTTAACGCTGACTTGCAGATAACCACTATCATGGTGGAGAGTTTTTCCTGGATAATAACTTATTCACTGAAAATGCAGTTTTCACAAATCAAAGCAATCCTTAACTAATGTCAAATCTGAAAAACACATCTGAACATATTTTTTCAGTGATGAAAATCCTTTGGCTCCATTAATTTAGTAGGTGAAGAGCGTTCAAGAGCATGACCCCACAGGGCAAAGATTAAGACATTTGCCTCTGAGTAGGGATATCTATTTTGCAGTTTCTGTTCCAAATTCACTGAAGAGGAGATTTGACCATTTTGTCTTTTAATTCCCCAGGTAGCTGTTCACTGGGCTACTAGTAAAAGGAGAGGGGAAAGGAGGAATGATGAAAATTACCATCTACTCCTATTTATCCAGATATATGACTCTCTCTCTTTACTTTCATTAAAAGTGGCCAGAAATACTTTGAATAAGACAGTTATGTTACTATGCCATTACTAAAATGTTTGGGTTTGGTTCTACCTGAACCAACGTTTAAAACCTCAGCATGGCTGCTGAAACCAAAACATCATTTATTCACCCTTTTTTTTTTTAATCAGTACCTTTAGTAATGCATTTTCCAGGTCTCTCTTCCTTTAGAAAAACCTGTCTTGCAGAACCCTGCCACATCCAGAGAAACATAAAGCGATCAGATGCAGCCAGGATATAAAAATCTCATTGCTATGCACATGCAGGGACGGGAAACAGAAACAATATTAACGATCAATAACTAAGAGAATTAATAGAGAGCCTAGCTTTTACCACAAAGCACAGGTTGCAGTTGCTGTAGCCAACATATTCATCACATAGAAAAGCAGATTTTTATCAGTTAGAATGCTTCATTTCCATATATAATACCAAAAAAATACCAGTCAGCATCTGAACCACCTGGACCAGGTACATGGTGGTCGATCGGACTCTGAGCACCCACCTTTGCTGAGACCGGCCGCCCCGAGCATTCCTTCCTCAGCTGCATTTAGAATTAATCCCAGATCATCCAGATTAGAGGAAGCTGAAACCCAGATTAGATACCACTCCCATTTAAAATACAAACCCAAGAAAATTATACTACTATATTTTAGAGGCTTCTAAAACAGTCCAAGTCCATTTAACTGAAAAAGAATAAAGAAATTGCAACAAAGAAGGGACCTAGCTGGGGACCTACTTTTCTGGGGTTTGTGGACGCCTTACTCATTTCACTGTTTTCTTTTCTTTTACAAATTTCCTGGTTTAGACCTTTTAAGAAAAAGCTGTCTTTAAGATGTAAAGAAAAAAAAAATCTCAAGAATCAGTAATACTCTCTAGGGGTTGTTTTAGGCAATACTAATTTTACAGTTTCCTCTTCACATTGGATAAGGATCTTGGATAATGTCAGAGATTTGGTATGTGCACAAGATCTTGGCCCTGGAAATTAAGTTGTCATAGCTACTTTGGATGGTTTCTAAACATGACCAAATCTTCCACATGATCCTTCCCAAGTTTAAAGGGCTCTTCTGCAAAAGCTGGTTCTGAGTGTTTCAAAGCAAGTCTCACTGTTTTGCCTATATGTATCTGTACAGCTGATGTAAAGAAAAGCAGTCACTAAATCGATGACATGGCAAGTTTAAAAATAAATAACTAAATAACTAAATAACTAAATAACTAAATAAAAGGAGTCCAGGACTGCTTAAGAGCAGTGTTCCTCATACTTAAACAGCACATTTTCATGGTCTGCAGGGGGACTGCTCTTTAAAATCCACGAGTTTGAAAGACTGTGTGTAACACAGTTTTTCAGGTAGAGAGTTTGTCGTTGTTCTTTTAAATATACACTTTTTTAAAAAATTATAAAATAGGAAAAGCGTGGGAGAGAGAGCCTACAGACCAACTAAGAGAAAGCTCATCTTCTGAAAATAGAAGGAAATGGTCTTTATTGCAGACTATAAAATAAATCCTGGTTTGGTCACAGCAGTGAGCTGGAGTAAATTCATCCACACCAGAGGAGCTGAGCTGGAATTATACCAGAACAGCTGAGAGCAAAGCTAGGCCTTTAGTTTTACATTTTGTTCAGCTCTCCTATAACTTGAGTAGAATCATAAATCAGCAGCTCATGGTCTCTGGAAGTATACGGAAAACTAAGTCATTTTCTTCTGGGCTTAAAGATGGAAGAATGGTTTAATTACCATTAGCTTCAAAGCAATAATCTTGATTTGAAGATACGGTCATACTTTAGAATATGGTATTATAAACCCTCTGACACAGGAGAAAGCAACGTTTTCCAAACTGCATTTTACCCTGTATCTTCAGGTTAGTCTCCATTCTTTTCCATTTTCAATGCAAGAGGCGAGAGCAGAATAAATTGTGAACTTCAACTGTTAAAAGAAGAACAGGGATTGTTGACTCCAAAGGTAACTACAGGTTAGATTCATAGCAGAGAAGATAAAAAGGGAAGCTGGTTTGGAACAACCTCTTCAGCAAGAACTATTGCCATAAAATACTGCTATTGAAATAAACAAACAAACAAACAAAAAACCCAACTTAGTAGGTTAGGTCTGGTTTGAGGAGGAGGTTGGACCAGATGACCTCCAAAGTCCCTTCCAACCTAAATCATTCCATGATTCTAAACAAACTGGAATTTTTCTTGTAAACATATTTGTTCAAGAGATTAAGAGAGATTTAAGAATCGATATTGATTGGATAAGTTACTACTATAGCAAAACTTACAAATAGTCCCTTACAAATAGCAAAAATATTACTTCCTCATCACTGCTTCTCTCTCAATTGCAGTGCTCTTGTTGCATTCCAAAAGACCCAAGGAAACAATGTTGTTGAATACAAGATTTTGTGAATGTTACACAGTAAAGGCCTGTTGGAAAATATTTCAGTGTATAACTTCTAGGAAATTTAGTCTTAACGTGGGATATGCATCACTCRTGAACAGGGCACTTAATTTTTATTGCTTTGTTGGTTAAGTTAATTACGTTATAACTGCTAGCAATTTTTCATCAAAACAGGAGGCTGTTTTACCATGTTGTTTTCCTTTTGCTCCACTGAAGTGCACTGGAAAGTATCACAAATGTGGACAGAGGAGCATTGTTAAATGGTGGCATTTGTGCTCATAAATTCAATCTAAAATAAAGATGCTGTAAACCAACAATAAAATGGAATATAAGGCTGACATTAAGGTAAAGGAGTGGCATGTGCCACGGTGAAGTAATGAAAAAAGGAATATTTTAGCAGCTTTAGCTTCAGATGAGTATTAGGTGAAAAACAAGCAATACGTAAAGYTTTTTGTATTGTTTGTCCTATTGCACTTGTGTTACTTGACAGTGCTTCAGGGTTCCAGTTGCAGATATGAACGTGGTTGGGTGAGGTACTAAACAAAAGCAACAACAAAAGAGTCACGGGGACTCTGCTGATGCCAGTGCATGTGTACAGGCCCAGTCTTGCGCTGCTTCCCTACCTGAAAATCCCACTGAGATTTCTACTTCCGTCCCACTCAATCTAATATCCACAGAGATAATCCCTTTTTCTTTCAAGGAAAAGATTAGAGTCAAAATGGACTACGTCACACTAATTTGAACAATAAATACAATATTTCTGCCTAATGCAGTTAGAGTATGCCCAAAGAGCTTTGTTGGTAAAAATCTGGTCATTTTTATGCTCGCATTTATGTGYAGATCTATAATCCTAGGAGCTATTTTGGTATTCATCGTATCCATCTCTGTGTTTTCCCAGTGTTTTGATGTGGAGCTCAGTTTTTATATCTCCATGCAAGTCTCTGAATCAGCAGCAGTTCAGGTCCTGAAGGTATGGAAGGCACAACTAGCCGTCATCACTAGCCATAAATGTTCAAGCTCACTCGTCTCCAAAGAGAGACTGAACCGCTTTCAGTGATTAAAGGTAGATATCAGTAAACACTTTCAGGACGCAGTTATAGAGCATTTTCACTTCTCTTACTGGAAGAAGCAAGCTGCCATTGACTTAAAGGRGTTTGAGCTTCTGCTGATAGTTATYCTTTAACAGTTGAGACCACTTTTGATCCACCACACGTGAAACAGTGATCTATACGGTACCACTATGGTCCTAAGAGATATCTGGTTAAGATGTTCTTCAAGATGAGGCCCAAAGCACAAGGAAAGGTTGCTCAACTGCTRTTAAATGTACAAGTACCATTATAGAAGTATTTTCCATTTCCTCTGCTTTCATCATGGCTTTGTTGGTAGTATTTCTTTTTTCTCTGAGAAGGCCACAGTTTAAACCCTCTCACAGAAAGATATCTTTCCTTCATATGGTTTTATAGCTTGGCATTTTTGGCTTTGGTTTCCCTTGTAGTACACCTTTAAACATTTTTAGGACATGCACTTCTTACAAGGAGCAGCAGATATTTCCAGAGGCAATGAAAGTGCAGAGACAATGARAGTCTCCTTCCCCACCAAGACGTACCCTCTCACTTTTGTTCTTTGGGTTTTTTTGAGGAGTTTTTTTGGTAGGGTTTTTTTTCCCCCTCCTCTCTCTCTCTCTTTGCTAATCATCATCTACTTGGAAATACGGATTTGGAAAGACTGGCCTGTCTTTCTTCAGATGAGGGCAGCTCATCACCAAAATTTGTAATCCTGGGCCACTACACAAGATGCTGTAAAGACACCAACTATAAAGACAGTTCCTTTCCTGAAGAGCTTACAATTAAGTGTCTGACAGGAGATCACAGTTGGACACAACACATGCACATACACAAAGAAAGAAAAGAGAGACCTGTAGTGGTATTCGGCAAGAGATCAGGTAAATTGTCACKTGGATAATACTCCCCTGTTAGAAGRTCACTGRTAAGACCTGAATGACTACATAAACGCTGTTCAGTGGTGCTTACCCAGCCAAACTAACTCCAGGGGAAAAGAAATAAACAACTAATTCATGGAAATTGCGTTTCCCTCAACGTGTCCCTGGATGAGAAGGYGCAGGACATCACAGCAACTCAGGAGCACAGAGAGATTCAGTTTTGAACCCTGGAGCCCCTGTATATCTGGAGAAGGAAACCTCCCTGACCTTCCCAGAGTACGATATTTTGARGGCTTTTTCTGCTCCTGTTCTCTCACTTAAACCTTTTTAAAGCTACCGCCAGGGAGGGAAGAAGATCCAAAGATGAGAACTTACAGTTCTCTTAGGTTCTATAGGTGGAAGACTTGGGACAGCTGGAGAAGAAGATTGTTTCCTCCTTCCATGTCCCTCCTCCCTCTTCTTACCCCTGCCTTGCCACGTTGTGCCTCTGTACTCTTGGAATATTTTGATTTGAGCTCAACTGTAACCAAATCCTACGCTACGCTCCAGTAAGGCTGAGCTAAAAGGCCCGATGAGGAAATGCTGCTGGGAAACATCTGTGCTTTGTTTTATGCAACCAAAGAGTTAAAATTATTTTCATAAATACCATAATGTATAAAAGCTGTGAACACCCAACTGTAGTGTCAGACTTCCAAATTGTATAAATCTATTTGTCTCTCATATTAGTAAACGTTATTTGAACAGAAATAGCACATKGTAACAGCCTAACAAGAAGCAGTCTTTCTGATGACGTTTGAGACTTCTTCGCTTCACTGTATGGAAATATTTAAAACTTAAAAGATTTATATTACAACATAGCATTTAAAATGGCTCAGTCCTGTTCCCAGTAAAGTCAAAGAGGATTTTTACCGTCAGCTTCAATGGAAATGGCATAAGGGCCAAGAGGCATTTTAGCATGATTTTTTTTTTCCTATTTTGTTCTAAGAGTCAAGAAGTTTCTCCAAAGGCCCCCMTACCCCTCCAAAAAAGAATTCAAGCAAGTTATCAAGCGTCAGTCACTGTCATGGCCAGACATTAGCATCCATTGAGACCTCTGTGCAGATAACAGTAAGTGGGCTCTGAACATCAGAGTTCCACCACACACAGCACATTGGGCACAGAGAAACACAGTGTATTTCTWATTCTTGGAATTGTATGTTCTTGTATATTCTTATTATTGGAAAGCTTCTGTTGCCTTTTAGGATCCTTTTTCACAATATCCAACACACTCTTATTTGCTCTGAGACAAAAATTCTCACCTTATGCACACACTTCAAAGATAAAACTCGACATGAACTAGTAAGTGATAAAATCTGATCCTTTAAAGGGATTTGAGTTCAAGTAAACTCAGCAGCCTTTGATCCATTTTTTTTATGATTGACAGATGCCAAATTAAATGAGATAAATGAAGAAACAGTCCCATAAATTTGTAAAATCCATGTTTTAATTTAAATAACATGAAGACAAAACTTCAACTGAGTTTTTCCACCAGCCTCCAGAATTAAAATGTTTTTCTTTATTGATTTTTAAGTTTTATGCTTGTTTTTTTAATAAGTTTTAGATCATGCATTTTGCATTTCTGTTGAGCCTTAAGTGATATGTGAATAGCAAAAGCATATTTAGCTTTTTGATAAAAGTTTACAGGAAACATGGAAATGACATGTCCTAATATTTGGTTTATTCCTCCTTCTTCTGTTTTTTGGTTGGGGTTTTTTTCCTCTCCTGTCTTTTAGATATTCCTCTGCTACAGTGCCCTAAGTATTAATGTAACAGCAGAAGGTTTTCTGTAAAGTATCCTCCACTGCATTTCTTAGCGGTGTATTTGCCAAAAAGCTTGTTTGACATCCCTTAAAATATCAACTGCATCAGGATACAAGTCCTCACAAAGTGAACAATTATAACCCAGGCAAACTGCGTATCTGCCTGTCTTTTTAACTGCATCCACTGGATTTTTCTGACCACAGACATTTATCTCAAACAGCTGGTTTTCAACTGGCACATCTAAAATCTTAAATGAAGAAAAAACAAAACACAGGAATGAAAAATAATGACATTTCTCAGTTAGCTGTATAGTTTCATATCTTTAAAGAAAACTAAAAGAAAACTAAACTTGCAGTGAAGGCACTGAGCTGGGACAAAGATGATTTTTTTTTAGTTGCTGGTTCGAGCAAAGATTTTTGTAGAAGCTTAAGCATTGGCTAGTATGAAATTGATTTTCCCCCCAAATCTCAGATGGGAAGAAGAAGAAGAAGAAGAAGAAGAAGAAGAAGAATACTTCCTTTCTCTTCCTTTTTGTTCTGACCATTTACTTAGAATTACAAGCTCCGTTGGAAGCTACCTACTGTGCATATGTCCAGAGCCCACACTGATGTGTTCTTGATCTAGTCTGGTATTACTAAACGTAGCACAAATATATTGGTCATGAAGAAAACATGTTTATGTGCTTCCTAAAAGTTATATTAAAAAAAAAAAAGTCTGAGCTTTTTTTAATGTGGTAGTATGCATTGTATTAGAACGGGAGTCACCTGATATCAACATTCAGGCCTGCATCTTCTTTTCTCTTTAAGACGTAAGCAGCGAGTAGTTTCTGAAATACTTGCACTGTAGTTTTCAGCTGAGCACATTTCAGCGAGCAAGGGGGAGGCGTATAGGATAAGCAGCTAAATTGCTTCCTAAATATTCAAGCGAGAATGAATACTCGAGTCAACTGCTCATCAGAATCTGGAGTATGATGTTTGGAAACAGACTGCTATAATAAATWAATAAAGTAATAATAAAGATTTGCCCACCTGCTCYTTGTTAAAAGTTCTGTTCAGGACTTTCGTATATATTWGTGTATACACATACACACACACACACACACCCCATATATGAACAAAACAAGTTACACAGAAAAAACCCTTCCAGATTGCCTTCCTGATTGTTTTTTTTCAGTGAATAATCAACCTACATTGCCATGAAAACCGTGTCTCAGTGGGTGAGCRACAATATTTACATATGCAGATAAACACAAGAAATGCTCTTGTTGAAGTTTAGGGTTTATAATCCCCTGTTACTGGTAAAGTCTTCCATAGCTTCCTGAGGTATTTGCTGTTTGGGCTGAGGTTACTTATTCTTGTACTACTCTTTGAACTGTGGCAAACTCCTCCAGCGTGACACTTCCCTCCCAGGGGCTTAAAAGCAGGCAGGTACTCRGCACAAGACGCGATGCAATCTTCTATGGGTGCACTTGTTCAGATGCCAGCCTATAGGTCTGAAAAGTAAGGATGTAACGACACAGCATCCGACACGGTCAGTAAGGCACAGAAGCACATCAGGCACAAATATGATGTCCTCACGACGTGCCCCTGTGACAGTTGCCATGGGAATGCTAACTTTGAATTTCCTTAGGTCTCGGTGTAAAAAACCTGACCGTGTAGCGTTAATACGGGGGGTTGGCTTCGCACCCTTTAGGCACAAAGCTAAACACTACAGGTGTCCGAGTGAGACCGTTCCGAGCGCTTTACTCGCTTCTTTTCCTCTCGTGTCGTGCTTCAGTGTTGTTCTGTTTGAAGAGCCCTAAGTGACCCTGTAAGCTTAAACACAGCCAGACAAACTTTTATCCCAGACAATTATGAGGGAAAACACGGTAATGTCACGCAAACGTGATCCAGTGACTTAATTAGAACCAAGTTAGCAGAGACGGAGAGAAGCTGTAAATCTCCTGAGACTCCTCGGGGGGCTGTTGCGGGAGGGTGAAGCCCTTGCAGCGCTAGGAAAGGGCAATACAAGGGCGGCAAAAAAAAACAGAAACAAAAAAACCCCACACAAACCCAAAATAAACCAAAACAAAACAACCCGCATTTGTAGAGAAAAAAAAAAAAAAAAGGAAGTTAGAATAAGGCTGTATAATTTTAAAGGAAAAGGTTAAAAAAGCCTTTAGGGAGAGASCCCAAAGAGTTAATTTCCAGCAGCACTTGAAAGCAGGCAGCAGCCCGCAGCCTGGGAAGGCTCCCGGCGCCCTCTGGTGCGAGGCAGCAGCAGTAGTGGAAATTTCCTTTGGAAACCAGCTTTGTTTCAAAGTTCAGACAGATTAAAATGACTCTTAAAGGTGCCGACGGGACGAGGAGTAATTTCCCCGAGCGACGAGGCGGGACAAGGGGAGCCTTGCTTGGGGGGCAGCTTAGTTTGGGGATGATGGAGAGGGAAGGTTGCTTTATTTTTTATTATTATTATTTTGTCTTGATTTTTTTTTTTTCTCCTTATTTCTGCTCCGGAGTTTCAAGTTGAGCCGGCTGCGTTATGAAGAAAGGAGCCTTGAAAACCGGGCAGTGAATGAAAACATCGCAGGCTCCTCGGAATAATGGTTGCAGCGTGACAAACATCTTTCAAAAAAGAAAAAAAAAAAAACCAAACATGCACGCCTGTTTCTCTCCGGTCTGGAGTTTCCAAGGGAGGACTAGCCTAAACGAGCACGGAGGAGAAATGTCTTCTTCCTACATGACCCTAATACTAAGCGGGAAGAGCCTCAAAAAAAMCCCCAGGCATTCTTGATTTCAAGCACCTCTCCCTTAAAATTGAAGATACTGCAGTCGACACCCTTATTTTAATTGCCAGGACAGCGAGGAGCCCTCTCTGCTATTAGGCTGCGAATTCAGTTTTTTTTAGATCTTTACAATAAATAACAATAAGTAATTTGTAGCTACTTTTAAGAAACAAAACGCCCACCTACGAACGAAAAGGGTCCGACAGATCAAAACGGGAGAGCAAACCGCAGGGTTATTCCTTTAGGTACCTGCTGGGGAAATACACTCTGGTTTTAACCCCTAAAAAAAAAAAAAAAAAAGAGGGGGTGGGGGGTGATTCGGAGGGGGGTGAGGTTTCTCCTTCATCCCTAATACCTCCCAAAATGGCCCATCTTCCAGCAAATGCATCCTCTAACCCCTTCAGGAGACCTGACAAAAAGCAGGTACCGCTTTTTAGGGGGGGGGGGGGTACCGCTTAGCTGCGGTGGGGGCGCTCCGGCTGCGGGTCTGCCCCCCGCGTTGCTGCCCAGCCGGGGTGGGCGATGGTCCTCATCGGTACCTGATAACAGCGATGCTGCTAACGGGGTTTTTAGCTCGCCTTTGCCTGCATCTATTCCTCTCGGCATCCTTTCCACGGGGGTAGCAGGGGCTGGGTATTTGCCCACAGCTAAGGGCAAATTTACCTTTTAAAAAAAAAAAAAAAAAAAAAAGTTGGTTTTTTTTTTTTAAGGAAACTTTAAAAAAAAAAAAAAAAAAAAAAAGGAGGTTCTTGTTTATAAGGAGGCTTTTTAAATAAGTGCTTTCACCTCCCGCCCTGACAACGCTTGAGAAAGTTTGGGGAAATAAGCGGCAAGTCCCTGATGGCCGCTCTGCGTTTTGCATACCAACCAAAACACATTTCCTTGGGGGGAAAAAAAAAAATACAAAACTGAACACAATTTATTTAATAAAAGCCAGCAGATTTCTGTTGTCAGGGTGCGGGGGAGGCTCCGCACCTAACCTGGTTTGTAGATATACACGCATGGGACTCTTCCACTCCCCATCGAAGTGCTTTAAAAGGGAAAAGAGAGGGGTTTTTTAATTAAAATTTTGTAGCCAGCCATAAGTCAAAGCAAACTGTCGCTGAATATATGTAGGAAGGGTCATGTGCAGGCGGATTTGTCCTATTAATAGGACACAGGAAGAGCCGGGAGAGCAAACGCCTGCCCTGAAGACAACGTGGGATGTTATTTGAGGTAATAGATTAAGGACAGACACTGGAAATTAGTACTTTGCGGATGCTCAAACGCGTCGTTATTTCGCGTTAAATAACATTTTAGAAGAAGCTCCCCCGGCTTTTCTGCTGGAAGGATGCGGGATTATTTGGAAGCGGTAGTAAAATGGAGGGCGGGGGGGAGAAATGAATACAGACGACAGCTCCCTGTTGGGAAGCTAATCAACATTATAGATTATAAACGTTCAACTATCAAGGGCTGCTTTGCCGCAATTAGGTTTAAATCATAAACATATAAACACAGGAACTAATTATGAGACCACATCGGAGTTTATCTGGAAATGACTGGAAAGTAACAGACCATTCCCGAAAACTGTCAGTACCTTCCAAGGAAGCCTGTTGAAGCTGAAGAATTAATAGTCGGCGGCAAAAAAAAGAGGGCGGGGGGGTAGGAGGGGGGAACAATGTCCTCGTGCTTAGAAGGCAACACATGATACGTTTCTGAAAATCCCGATCACCTAATTGTTATTTTTGTAGTTAAAATATTGGCTGAAACCGTAGATGTTAAAGATCTCTTAGTAACACGCTATTACAGACGTGCAGAACATTAAAAATATGACCTTAACAGTTTAAGAAGTAAGCATTTTAGGTAACAAGACCGCGATACCTATTCATTTGCCTTAATTAGAAATAATTGATTTTTGAATGAATTCTTTTCAGAACAGAAACTTAACAAAACAAGATTTCAGTATTTTTGCTTATAGGTTGTTGGGGTTTTTTTAATTCGAGCTTTTACTGGGTTTTTTTTTTTTTTAATTGCCTACTTTGTGCCCATGTTTACTACCATTAATAAGAATTTTCAGAAGAAAAAAAAACAATGGAGGCGATGCGGAGGGCCTGACTATACTTCTTCAATGAAGTGAAAGGCAAAACTTCTATTGACTTACGCGGGAACAGAACGAGGCCCTACTGCTGGGTGTCCCGTGTGCAGGAGCCAGGTTTATTCTCCTTTCTCCCTTCAGCCTTGAGAGAAGAGGCGGACGCCGAATACCTATTATCCCACTCTCCCAGGCGGGTGCGTTAGTGGCGGGGCTTGGAGCCGCCGGTACCTTACCCGGGAAGGGCTGGGGAACCGGGGTCCCCTCCCGAGCGGCACGGATCCGCTCCGAAAGCTCACCGGCACCCCTCCCCACCTCCCCCGCCAGCACCCCTGCCTTGCGCGGCCGCGGGGGGAGCAGAAGAGACGCTCGGGGCAGCCGCCCGCTGCCAGCGGTTGCCGCCTCGGTTTGCAGGGAGCCGGAGCAGGACCTGCGGACAGCAAGACCGACTGACAGACGTGTTAGGGGGCTCCCAGCCGGCGGGCTCGCTAGTTTCTCAGAGAGCGAGTATTCCCACGCAGCAAAAACATGCCAGGGGCTTTGCAAATGTTCCTTCCACGGCGGAGTGAAAGGGGCTTAAACTGAATTATCAAGTACCCCGAAATATTCTGCTTTCATTCACGTTTCAAATAAATTATTTTATTAACGACCCATTAACTGTTTTAATGACCCATGTTATTTAATCACCAATGCTCCATGGAAGTTATCATTTATTTGAAACTTCATTGCAATTTCCAGTCGCTCTCCACTTACCGTGGGTATAACATGCACGGTAAGAAGAAAGCAAGAGGGCTCTCACATAGAAAAACACAGAGTTAGTCCCACATATTGCAAGATGAACACTACACTTAGGCTCCTAGTTCCATTTTTAATACAAATCAAAGTATTTTCCCACTCGCTAAGCACTCACTATTCCTGTTGATCTCCCTGGAACGTGTTGGGTACTGAAGCCTTAGGAGAAAACAGGCCACCTTTCAATAAGGCCTAACTATGGATTTAAATAGTCTAACTTTAAGCACCTACATTAACAAACAAGAAGCCCTAGGACTTCATTTCAATCCCCAATTCACTGAATCACGCTCCAAAGATGACATAAACAGATGTGAGCACTGCAGAAACAGTGTGCGAAAGTTAAAGCCAAAAAAAAAAAAAAAGGGCTATCGTAAAGGAAAAATGGTTTTAGGGGATGTTAGCACAGTGACAGCCGCACTTGAGAGCACGATCTGCAAACTCGTTCATTCCCTCTGGAAACACAGCCAGTCCGTTCCTACCGCCGTCCTAGTAAGAACATCGGCAGTATTAAACTCGCCTGTCAATCCCCATGGCACCGGCACCGACCCGCGGAGAAGGTATTTATGGAACAAGGGCCACCAGCTAATAACCCCGTAGCAAGACAGCCGGGGGACGAGAACCGGGTGATGCTCCCCGACACCCACGATTTCTTTTCGTCCGGATCCGGCCTTTGCAACCGATCGGATTTTTGCTCCGAGGCGGGGGCATAAAAAAAAAACTCAGTCCCCTAAAACTTAACCGTGTTGTGTCGGAAACCCGGCTTTGCGCCTAGCTTGCAGACTTCAGATGCGGTGGAACAGATTAAGCCCACGCGGGAACCGGGGAAACCACGGCACGAACTGGGTGACACGGGCAGCAGCTGGGACTCTCCCCCGGTGGGGCTAGGCAGGGCTGCAGGATCGGGCCCGCACGCTTCGTTCCCTGATCGTTAAATTAGCAACAGAAATAGTTAAAAGAATTACCGCAGACCCAAACTCAAAACATTGTTGAGATCTCAGTAAAGCAAAGGCAAAAGAAAAAGAACAACACCCACCCCCCACCCCCCCAAATAAAAGCTTAGGGCGGGCGGCCAGCACCACAGCACTACCTGTGCCGAACGACTGGGCTGTCGCTCGGGTTTTCCTCCGCGACGCTCCCACCACGGAGGGAACGAACCTTTTTTCCCTGCGATGTCTGTTACCTTTTCTGCACAAGGCAGAAAAGATCCCGTCTCTCTGCGCTAGGCCTTGCACAGCGTCCTAAAACAGTGCAGTGTTAAATAAGGGGTATGCCCAAGATTGAGGTACTCTGATGGACATTTATTTTATTAAAAAAACTGCATCTTGAAATATAGCGGGAACAAATTAGACCCGAGGTAATGCAAAGTCAGTAATAGAAGCAGCTTTTCTAGCCAGGCATTGTCTTTATGTCTGGTTTGTACAGTGCTTAGTAAAATGGATTAAACAGAACGATCCCTCGGTGAATCTGAGCAGTATGATAAACCACTGTGATAAAATATGACCGTACTATTCTCTACATAATACCTCCGAATTATTTTATAATGGTACATTCCCCGGTTATTACCTCTGCTCATGACTAACAACCGCGGGGTCGGCAGCCAGAATTAAAATGCACAATCTAACCCGGGGAAAGTTTTAAATCCCAGGACTGACCTTCCTCTTCACAAACAGTAAAATATGCAGAGTTCAGGAGGTGTAGCGATAAACTCATTAAAAAATTGTGACACGGGTGCAATGCATGTATTTTTCAATAATCGGTGTGATTATTTTTAAAGAATTGGTATGATTTCAGCAACCTTCTTTTTAAAATACGCTTCGGGACCGCTGAGTATTACGTATTAAATTACTTGGGAGGCAAAGGGCAGACAGGGGCACTCTGGATGTTCGCATTTTGGTAATTTATTTAGAAATAAGGCAGTACAAAACGAAAGGAGACCAGAAGCAGGAACGGACGGTCACTCCACACAAGCAGCACGCAGACATCCTCGCCATTTTAAACAGACGCCACGAAGGCCCCGCTTCCTGCGCATTAAAAAGGACAGTGGAGGATAGGATTACATCAAACAGGAATAAAAGCATTAACTTGGAGACTGCGAAGAAGCCGTCCCGGGGAGCGAGGTGATCTCTCCGCGCTGCCCCCCGCCCGGCTGCGGAGTGCGGCCGAGCCCTGCGCCGTGCGCGCCCGGGGAGGCCGGTCCTGCCGGCGGGGTACCCGGCGCAAAGGCTCGGCGGTGGCAGACGGGGGAGAGAAGCGGGATATGACCATCCTTCGGCTGGCGACACCGCCGTTGGGCTCCCACAGACAGGCAGGCAGGCAGGCAGGCAACCGCAGCCCTGCGCCCCGCCGCACGGCGCCCGTTCAGCGAGAGCGCTGCAGTTTCAGAGAACCGAAAAGTAAAAAAATAATAATACTAAAGGAGGAGAATCGCAACCCTTTCGAGTCTTTATTTCCAGGCAGGGCCCTCCAAGAAAATAAGCCTGTCAACCAGCCCGGCGGAGGGGTAGGACTGAAAATAAAGATGTCTGCGTGCTGCCGTCGGGTGTGTGTGTCGTCGTCCCGTCCCGTCCCCCCCCTCACCCAAGGCGGAAGGGGGCAGCGGGGCGGCGAGCCTCCGCCTCGCAAGCCCGGGGTTCCGCCGGTCGGCACCTGGCGGGCCCCGTGGCCCTCCCGCGGCACCCCGGGGCCGTGACAGCCCGCACCCTCCCTTCGCCGGGCCGCAGGAAAAGGGCGGGCTGGGGGCGGCCGCGTCCTGCCAGGGCGTGCGTGCGGCCGGGGGAGGGGGGGGACGGGGACATCTGCCTCCGGGCGGCTGCGCCTCCCGGCACGCACAGCGCGGGGGGGGGCCGGGGACAGCGAGGAAAGCCTGGAGCGGCGAAGGGCGGAGAGAGAAAATGGAGGAAGGCGAGAGGAAGGCGGGCTCCGGGCCGCCTGCCACCGGAGCAGGGCCGAGCCGAGGCGGCTGCGCCAGCGCTCCGCAGCTGCACGGTGGCAGGCGGGGCGGGCAGCCTCGGAGCGGGGACCGGGCGAGAGGAGCGGCGCGGTAGGGCGCGGTGCCTTTCCGCCTCCGAAGGCGGACCGGGGGCCGGGCTGGTACCGGAACGACCCGAGCTTCGAGCCAAGGGCGGAGGGAGAGAGCCTCGGCGCCCGCCCGCCTCCCGTGCCGCTCACGTACCCTCAACCGGGAAACTGCAACGACACGCAGCCTCGTTGTACCCCGCCGCCCCCCCCGGGCCTCCCCAGGCCGGTGTGTGGCCCGTCGCGGCCGCTGGAAGCCCGCGTCTCGACACGCAGCAGCGGCAGCGCCCGGGGGAAGGGGGGTGGTGTCGCGGTCATGGACAGAAGCGGGTGGGTGCCCCCCGCGCCGGCTCTCCGCAGCCGCTGCTCAGAACCCGCTGGGGACGGGGTGACGCGCCCAGGCCTGCCATCGGCGGGTCCGCGCCGCCGCCCGCCCGCCGCTGCTCGGCCCCTCACGGAGGGTAACGGGCCGCCGGGCGGAAGACGTAAACAGCCCCTTCCAGAACGTTCTCCGCGCGCTGACTGAGAGGCCGGCACTGCCTGCGGCGGGCGGAGGGCGCCCTCTGCTGCCGCCCAGGGAGCGCGCCGCCCCGCCGGCGGCGGGGTCGCCACCCGGGATGGCGAGAGCCCTGTCCCGGGAGTCCTGCGCCGTGCTCCGGGCCGGACCACCCCTCGGAGCACCGGGCAAGCAGAGGGAAACGGTTACAGTTAAAAATGGAAAACGTAATAATTTAGTGGGGAGAAAAAAAAAGCATCTTTCAAAGCTGATTCGGCATCCTACAATATATATTCCCCCCACCACCACCACCTGCTGTTTGTATAATTTTTGTCAGGATTTTTTCAGATTTCTTTTATTTGCAGCCTGAGCGTTTTAAGGCGAAAGTGCTGAGTTGCCGAGTAAAATTAAAAGTTGAGTTAAACTCAGCTGACGAGCACAATACAGATTTTTTCATTCATTTTAAAAGTACGTGCCCGATTTATCACCACTTTGTGGTGGTTTATAGTTCCATTAAATGGCTCCAAATATCAGATCGCAAATACCAAAAATGTAAATCCAGCTTGTCTAATCCAGAGTTTAAAATATTCTTGTGATGTCACAAAATGATGGCTTATAAAATATTTTCATTTAATTAGGAAGCACTAAGAGGATTTCTGCAAGAAAAAAAAAGGCGAGGAAGCTCAGTTTGAATTATTTATGTGCTGTGAACTATCATGACTGCCACTGAAGCTTTTCAAGTACAAAAATGCAGGCTTTGCTCGCTTTTCATTTTTAGGCCCTAATTCTTTAATTATTCAGGCATGCAAATCCCTGTGAATGGGGATTAATTATGCAGGTAATCAAGGTTTTATTCCGTTAGCTTTTAAAAAGCAAAGATTATCTGATGTACAGCGTTGCTGACGCTGTGTTCATGCACTGAAATACTATTTTAAGGTACGATAATGGTTTGGGATTTCACGGAAGCAAAAAGGGGTATGGATGAATTCGTGCCTCGCGTAAACCGAGGAGCGCAGTTCGCTGCAGCGCTGCTGTGGTCAGCTGGCACAGCTCGCCGTCCCGCGGGAGAGAAGTGTGTCCTCTGTCGGGATCGGGTGCTCATCGTCCCCTTCCCTTTGCAGTGATGTTACAAAAAGGTGTACCCCAGCGTGTGCCGTGAAGAAGTGGGGGGGTCGGCGACTGTTTTGCATCGGGACAAGCGAGCTCGGGAGCGAGAGGCAGGAGGAAGACCCTTAATTCCACCATTTGTAAAGCTGAGCTGGCCTCTGTCAGGGGTGCCAGCCGGTGCCTTTAGGGGTCTGTCTCCTCGGAAAGGTGCTGCGTTCGTTACACAGCATCGCGGTGCTTTATTTAGCTGCCCTGTTGCCACTTGCTTTGCAGGCGCTCGGACAYCAAAATGGCGTTAAGCGTCTCGGTTTGGGTGCCAAAGCACACAGATCTAGCGGTGGCAGACCGTAACACAGAGAAGCTCAACTTCTGTACATAAACGCTGCACTCCATCATTTAATAAATGATGCTGTCAGAAGTACCACAAAATAACACCAGCAGTGAGCGCCATTTACATCTCAAAAAATTTTTGCAGGTGTAATCACACTTAGATACTTCAATTAGCAATCCCTCATTTAAAGCTGACGGTTATACTCGTGTAATACAGAAGTGTCGTTGTGTCTTTAGTATGACTTATTCCACTAGAACTATAATTCGTTACCTAATCCCTTCTCCTCACCCTTCAGACTAATATGTCTGAACGCAGAGCTGAGCTTAAGTCCCTGAAAACAGCGAGGCTCAGGGCGGGGAGCGGTGGAGCCCTGGCAGGCCGCTGTGGCGGCACGGCCTGCCGCCATCCCGCCCTGGGCCGTCTGTGGAGCCATCTTGTGTGAGGCGGCCGGGAGGTGGCCGGTGCCTCTTTTGGGGGTCGCTCACAAGCTGTCAATCACTTTGGTGCCTCTGGCTTCAAGGTACGGTGRGTTACAAAGTCAAGATGTCTGGGTTGGCCTGTTTTGGGTACTGCTTAATCACAAGTCACTTCAATCAGTTAAAGAAATAAAGCCATACCCTACAAAATGCCTTTTTGGAGTTGGAGAAAGGGAGTTGTTGTATGCCTCTGTCAAAAGAGCTGGATCTGAAGARTTAAGGAATAACGTTACTTCATTCACAGTCCAAGGAGAAGTAAATTAGGTTTATTTTAAATGCCAGAGGATTATTTTAAAACATTAGGACAAGAGCTAGAGGTCTGTGGAATGGGCAGCCAGAGTCCTTTGGAGGCCTCGTGGCTCTTTCATTTTCCTCTCCCCTAGAATTCCTGCTCCACTCCAATTGTTCGAGGCACCCTCTGGGCAGCAGGGAGGGGTCCACGCCATTAAAAAAGCTATTTTATTTCAGACTGACAAAAAATGCGCTACAGCATCTGTATCATGCACACAGAGCAACTAACAAAATCTTTTAGCTTCTTTCTGCCAAAGTAGCTTCCTCAAGCCTCCCTCAACAGCCACTCCTTAAAGCAGGAAAAGGAAAACCCAAACCCTAACCACCTTTCCCCCACCCAACTAATCTGCTGGTGGATATCCAAAAGGAGAAATGGACCTCTTATTTTCATTGCAGTTTTATTTTTTTAACTCACTGACGGGACTGGTGACTAAGCAGCATTTACAGTGTGGCAGTTGTGACAATGTTGGAAGGAAAAGACAGCATGGGGGATACCAGTACAGCAGRGAAAAAGTCTACACATTTTATAACCAGTCACATTCAGTTAGATGAACATCATAATGCAATTAATTATATAGAAAAAGATATAGAAATTGTTTATAGTAAATGTAAATTTACTATTTACAAACAGTAAACAGCCTCCTCAAAGAACAGAAATAGTAATGCTCATACTGACTAGTATGAGCATTACTATTGGCATYGTCTTTTTCAGCCGGCTTGAAGGAAGACATCCTGTTACGAACAGAACATTCAAGTTCAAGCTCATTCTTTGTTCTGAAGATAACTTCTGCAATCTATGAAAAAATGCTTAGAAAAGGAATATGATTAAAAGAAATCATGACTAGAGAACCTGCACGCTTGCATCTTCTGGTGACATTTACTTCAGATAGGAAAGGAGGGAAGAGAGAAGGAGAGAAATTAAGCTCACAAAAAAATGTGATTCACCCCCTTATTTTGTCAAAACATGGTGAAATGTGAAGAAGAAAAAAAAGCCCATCATAAAAATGCATACAAAGGAGAAAACCATCAGCACTTAGTAACGGAATTATGTCATTCTATTTACTTCACTATAACAGTAAGGTATCATATATTGTCCTGCTTTTAGGACAGTTTACAGATTGTTTACAGAATGCCCACACTCAGGACTTGCAAGCCATAGGGTTGCACGCTGTGCTGTAGTTACATCAATATAGCCATCRTGGTGCAAATCCCTTTGTAGATACTGTAGTATTGGTGTGACTTCTGAAGAAACTTCCTGCCTAGGGACAAAAGGGGGTGGGGGGATCAGACATCTCCTCTTCTCCCTTATTCAGTTTCTCAAAGCATTGTTTCTCCTGCCCCAGGGGTGGAAGCCACTTCCAGCTTTGGGTGGCTGGAAGAAGAAAGGCCAAGGAGCTGAGCTTCAATTGTATGGAGTGAACAGCAACAGATGGAGAAGTAGGAGACAAATGAATTGTTCCTTCCCTTTCTGGATCTCTCTCTGGATTTAATTATGCAGTGATTTTGTAGCTGTCAACTGATGGATGTGCAGTCTACCAGTGCCTGCTGGCTAATCCACTTTGGGGCTGTATTAGATTGGTTGAAAAATGATTGAATTAGAATAATATTCTGCTGTAACATAAAACAATAGTGGGAGAATGAGGAAGTCTATGGAAAAAGTATTATTGGTATCAACAGAAGAGACTGTGTTTCAATTTCTAAGGGGTAAATCTGAGTTTCAGTTACATTAGTGCACCACCACAGAAAGAGTTGGGCTTGTTCTTATGAGATTGAGAATTACATGAAAGAAAAAATGAGAGACAGAAAAAATTAGCAGCAAAATAATAGAATATATGGTCTTGTGGTTTGGTAGGAATCCAAATAGAGGATATTAAATTTGGCTTGTGTGGTCAGTAACATCTTGTAAACCCAGATGCAGAACATAGTGGTAAAACAATAACAACTGGAGGAAGAGAAATGGAAAGTTGTAGACCTATCAAAAGAAATACAAGTGAGCTCTTTTAAATGAGTACTTGAGGTTTACATATCTGGAGATTTGTCTTATGCCATGAGAAGTCTGTGTGTGTGTGAAGTTTTTATTTAATGAATCATGCTTAAATGAAAAAAAAAAAACAAAAACAAAAAAACAACACCAAAACCCAGAATGGTGCATGAACCGGAGTGTGTTTTGACGCTGTGTATCCATTCTCATGCTCTTACCTCTGAGTAATGGTTTAGTCTTGAAGCAGTGATTTCGAGTTGAACCCTGAGTAAAATGAGGGATACTCTGTATACCTTAAGGTCCAAAGAAACTTATGTATGAAACTTTATTATATGTATTTTTTTTAATATTTTGTGCTTCGTGCAACAAACACGCTGTGTGAAAATTGTTTCTGCGTCAACAGTATGCCTTTATCATCCTGAATTGTTTTGTCTTAGATATATCTACATACCACTATTGCCATTATCTTGGTTGAATTGAATCTGACTCTTCCATTTTCTCTACATAACTGGAAAAAGAAAGGTTTTTTTTCATACAGACTGCTTGCACACTGAGAAATAGAATAGAAATAGAAATTAATAGAATAGAATAGAAATTAATAGAATAGAAATTAATAGAATAGAATAGGATAATTTCAGTTGGAAGGGGCCTAGAGTGATCATCTATCTAGTCCAACTGCCTGACCACTTCAGAGCTGACCAAATGTTAAAGCATATTATTAAGGGCATTGTCCAATTGCCTCTTAAATACAGACAGGTATGGGGCACTGACCACCTCTCCAGGAAGCCTGTTCCAGTGTCTCTGGAAACTTCAGTGTTCTTAGGAAAGATAGGCAAATCATTATTTTCGTATCCAGTGTTTATGAAGGGAGTAGAGATGGCCACTGAAAGCAGAGGCCTTGTACTTCCACAAAATTCCCTGAACAAGCCAAGAGTGATTCAGGGAATATCAGTATATCTCACAAGGTATAGACTAGATTTCAGGGCTCCACTCTGGATTTGGAAGGATGTTGGGGACTAATCATTTAAGGTTGGTAATCAGCAATTCTGTGTTGCAGTGCTAGCAGTCAGGATTCCTAGATTCTTGACTGCCTTTGTATAGACAGCCATTACAAGTAGGAGGAATTATGACTGGCTTACATCCATCATCATATATACAGAGACCATATCAAGACATTTCCTGGTGTGAATTAAGTTTCATTTATATTGATGCATTTTCTTTGTTTAGGACCCTATGAGTGAACATAGCTACTTTACGGCTACTCTTTTTTATATAAAAAATCTCCATGAACAGATGATATCGCCCCACCGTTTCCTACTAGCACAAGAAGCATTTGTTATTAATGTTTATATAGTAGTATCATGTAAAGGTCACAAAGTTAGTCTCCGATTTGCTAACCCTTGTAGGAACATGTAGAAAAAAGTCATTGTCTGCACCCAAAGAGGACTGAAAGAATTTCATTTATACCCTGGTGTGAAACCTGTCCATCCTACAGGAACTGTTTATACTTTCTCCAAAGATGCCCCAATTCTTCACTTTTCTGGAGGCACAGGTATGGGTGCACAGGTACAAGCACAGTGGCACCTATRATTATTTCCCCCCTTCTTTTAAAAAAGCAGAAAGATAAATTGATTCTAGAAGCCACAGAGGATTGAAGACTTTAAATAGCTGATTTCTGCTCCGTGCTTTACATGTTTTGCCATCATGGATGGTATCACAGGAGCTCAGCATCTGCCAGCCCAGTGTCTTACAAGATTTGTTTTGCATACTTCCTTAGGTAACCTGTTCCCACACTTTGCAGMTTTCAGGGAGCACATTGGCGGGGCAGGGAGGGAAGAGACAGGGGCTATGTTGGCCACACGATGATTTCAGATCATGCAGGAGTGCAGGTGTCATGCCAGGAAGGCATAATGGGGAAGCTGCTGCCCTTTTGGGCCCTTGCGCAGTAAGCCTGTGCTTAGTTCGGAAATAATTTTTTTAACATCTTTTATAATGCATATAAGGTATGTTAGGGCTGCATCAAAAAMAATGCTGAGAGCCTTCAGCTCCGATGAAGGTGATAGAAGAGTAGAGGCAGTCAACACCACTTAAGATTTAGACCCTGGTCTCTACAGAAATCYTGTACTGAGATTAATCAGTGGATTCAAGCACAGAGTTAAATCTGAAAACTAAAGTATGCACTTTTAAACATCTTATAAATTGCTTATAACTGCACAAAATACCGCAGGGTGCATGTGAGCACCCCCACATGAAGCTGAATTGCAGCCAGATAAAATATCCTGCAGCTTTTGCTGATAATCCTGATGAAAGAGAGGCTTATTGTAATAGAAAGAAAATGTAGGAAAGATTTGTAGATAAGTGATCATTATAATTCAGTGACCTGGGGGAGGACATGACACGAACAACATTATTTGATGAATCGTTGAAAACCGTACAGGGAAGAGTGGCAAACCTTTCTAGTTTATTTCCAAAGTCTGGCCATTTCTGTTTAACTAAGTTAATACATCCAACGCAATTATATCATAGAACTGCAGTGCAACAACATAGCTAGGYTAGTCAAAACCTGATACACAGAGGCAAAGATTAAAATATCAGTGTAAAAGAGACAAATGTTTTGGAAAACGGATGAAGGGTGAATGAAGGGTAAACTTACTTGGACACAGCCTTATAAAACTACTCACTAGGCATCATCTTCACTTGAAAACCTCTTTAATGGGGCATTTTTTAGGTTTAAGACACTAAAAATAGATCGAACTCTTAAGAAGTAGGCTAATGAATGGACATATATCTCAGCGCTATCTTTACTGYGGCTTTAAATGAAATGCAGTCCCTCCTAGGTAAGAGCAGTAGATGGTCCTTGATGATGGCTGGGTGGAAGAGACAGGAAGCTAAATAAACCAATGTCCTCATGTTTAGGTTGGCAACATTAGTATCATCAATCCTGTGCTTTCAAAACTAATGCCTCTCCCTCCCCCCACTCCCATTATTAGATTTACTTTAAAAATCAGGATAATTTTAAAAATAGCAATTCTAGATGTGTTTTCTTTTCTTAGAAGGCCATAGTTTCTGGGAGGAAGGGGAAAAAGTCACATTTAGGAGTTTTTCTTGGCATCTCACATGTATGGAAAAAAAAAATCCAGAGGTTCTCATCTCATCTGTTATTTAAAAACATCAAGCATTAGAAGGCATGAGATTAGCTTTTGAAATCTGGCAATGACGTCCTGTCAAGTGTATATAAATATGGATCATCAGAGTAATTTTTAAAAACAACATACACAAAATTGAGAGATTATACTTTTATTCCAAACAGGAGGGCACCCATTCATACAGATTTATCCCAAAATAGTAAGCAGTATACAATAAACAATTTAATAATTTCAATATGAATAAAGCCTATAAAGTCCTGTACTTTTATACAGAGATGGTTATGGAGTCCTTTAATGAGTTATTGTTAGGAAAAAATGAATGTTTAAAAGCTCAATTACAAGATATAAAATATGACCCAAACATATGGCTGCTGTTATAACCTTTCTTACTGGTTGCTGAAATCTGTTTAATATTTTCTTGATATGAGAGGAAGAAACAATACTATTATATAGTTTTCTGCACTTACTGTTTGCCTTTCAGGATGTTTCCCTAACAGGAGACCGCACCAGCTAGCTGGAGCTGTTATAGCAAGAGACGGATGTGCACTTTGACTCTAGACCTGAGATTTCTGGGAAATGTAGTTTACAAATCAGAAAGAGGAAAAAAGGTGGGCTTTGATATGGTTATTTGGAGTTAGTGAAATTACAAGATCTTTGTATTTGCAATTAGTGAAATTACAAGATTTTTGTATGCTTAAATACAGTGATGATCTACTGGTCTGGTGGCAATCCCACAAAGGCATGTGTTTCTTCTGATGACAGAATCAAGTTAACTGTTTATCTGAGGGATTATTAGTAATACCTTTGAAAGCAGGAAGATGAACTGCTAAAGAAGATTCACATGATTAAGCTGTATCACCAGTCATATATTGATAAATGAAAAAAGAGGTAAGCTTATCCATGTTGTGGTCAAGACAACGGGAAGAGAATAATCTCCACACTGCTCAAATTAGAAATGAGTAAATTCTCTCTCACTGTCTAGTAATGAGGCAGGGGCATGGATGGATGGAGATAAAGCAGGGTAAGTGGAAACCTAACTAGACCTTAGAGCTCCAAATGTTGTCGTCTGACTCAATTGGAGGAGAGCACCATCGTACCATTTTATTTATCACTAGTGCTTTTYCCCCCCCTATATTTCTCCCACTTCTTTTTTTAATGAGTATTCCTACTGCATACCTTTAACGATTCTTACCAAGGTGCCTCAGCTTCTTACAATGAAAAGTACCTCTTCAGAGGGTTACCTGAAGAAGGAATCAAAAGGACCTGCAACTCTAGACTCACAATCTAGCTACACAGTAGGGATGAAGCTAACATCGAATGAGGGTCCAGCTGCAGTGGTGGAAAGGCTATAGTAGGGCCTGGTAGAGTTTTCTGTTTGGTAATTAAAGGATAAAAATGTTTCTCATATTTCTGCAAGGAAGCAATCTCCCCTTAACATTGGTAGAAACGTGCCGTGCTCCCTATCTACAATCTCATCCCATAATTTTGCACTGTGGCCCCTCTGGCCTTACCAACACTGGGATGCTGCCCTAGTGACAAACACTGCGTGTGGCTCACTGYATCTGAACCAAGGCAAAGATGCTATTCACCTCAGCGAGATTTCAAGGTTTGTTCCTGTGATGCAAGCAATAATTTCTAAGTCGTATTTGAAATCCACAATCATGCAGTTTCACTGGGACAAAACATCAGGCCAAATACACAGAGTAAGTACGGCTTCAGTTTTCACAGGCCGATTATCAATGCTAATGGGTTTGCAACTCATAGAAGCCAAAAATAATTTTGCATCAGATGTCATAAGGTTACAACAGAAGAAGATCAGTTAGGAAAAAAGACTCTCCTATAGACTGCTTAACAACGAGTAGCTCCYCTTTTAATATTATAAAAATTCCAGCACACAATAGGCAGGCAAAAAAATTTAATATATCACATAAAACTATTCAGTCACCTAGCTTTTGAAAAGRTGATTTTAAGAGGTAAACGTAAACTAAACCCACCATAGTATCTTTTGTACTCATCATTTGAAAACACAGATAACTAAAAAGATGTTTGCTAYCTAGACATGTCTGAGAATATGATTAGAAGAACATGACTGGAACATGTAAATCACAAAAAATGACTTCYGAGTCCTGATTTTCCTTTGTTGCATCGTAGGTGGTTGTTGACCTAGAGACCTGCAATGGCTCCCAGAAAAAGGGAAGAGAAGGGATTCCTCTTTAAGTAACATAAAAACAACAGTAGAAGATTGTACTGATTACAGATTCAATTACTGGACTAAATTTATTTTATTATGATTCCAGTATAACCCTTGCTGAACTTAATATTTGGTTTGCATTCATTTGGCCTGCCTTAGTAGGGCTACCTTAGGCAAACATCAGACTTGGGTTCAATGAGGTTGTCTCTAGTACATTACCTGAAGTAGGGAATGAACATTGTTCACAGAGTTTCAAACCTTAAGTCTCTGAATTGCTGACCTAATCAGAAATATGCAGAGACTCCTTTTATTAGACATTTTCTTTGTGAAACCCAGTGAGAGCACTTGCTACTGCAATATTAGGATGAAATGGGACACCTCATGAAATACACCCTAGACACAACTGCTTTGGGTGTTCCTCTGAACTCCTGGATACAAACTACACCTCCTTTGGTCAAGCTAGATGCTTTCTGAAACTCTTTCAGAGTAAATTGGGAAGGTTTATTTTATATCTCACCATGCTTTATGAAGGAGAACAGAATTTTCACAGCACAGTGCTTGAAAGCAGAGTCACAAAATCATAGGCATTGTGTCTAAAGGGGACCTTGATGTTTGTAGCCTGAGGTAGGAYCCTGTATTTCTAAATTTCTGTAGATGTTTCCTTAACCTGATCTTAAATCTTGGGAAGATTTTCCCTAATTCTTAAACTAATTTTGTCTAAATGCTGCTCAAATCCATTTATCCCCTGTGTCTGTGTACAACAATTCCTTACCTTGCCATCTTTGTGATGTGTTTTTGCAYGTTTAAAGACTATTATCCTCTCTCTGCTCAGTCCATGTTTCTTTAAAATAAACAAACACAGCTGATTCAACTTTTCTTCGTGGATCACGYCTTCTACATATCTTTCTGTTGTTCACCTCTGGGTCACCTCCAGTTGATCTATATCCTACTTGAAGTATGCTGCCCAGGAGACACAGTTCATCCATCAGTCTAGGCTTCCTACTGCTGCAAAGAGTAAAAGAATTAGTTCACATATAGCACATACATATAACATGCTAGTTTATTCAGAGTACTTCACTTTTTTTTTGCAGCTATACAATATTGCTGACTGACGTTCCATTTTAACTGCTGGACCTTCTTCTGCAGAGAATCTTTCARACTAACATAGTCAATGGAGTAAGAAGCCAGTTCATGAAGAACAGAAAAAATTATCTAAARTTGTATTAAGTGCAGTGCAACAAAGCCAGTAAATATCCACTTAGTAAGGGAGGAGTTAGTGAGAAAGTCTGTTAATGTCATTTCATGCTGGTACCCCAGACATGTGTAATGTATCTAATTATACAATTCTATGGTTTGAACAATGCCTCTCAGCTTTGATGAAACCAAAAGTAAACAAAAATTTTCAAACCAGGATTAACCGGAAAATGTGAAATATATGGAGCAACTGAGCATGGACTCCTATGTTACTTACTAATCTAATTTGGTGTCTGTTAAACTGACGAAATGTTAGCAGGCTTGGGAATTACAGGAAKACAGATACCCTGAGAAGTAGAGCATATTCCAGGTAACGAGATGCAAAAGAGAGGAAAGAAGAAGAGAGAGAGAAATAGGGAACGGAAAACAGAGAAGGAAGATAAACGAAAGCTAGTGGCAACCAAAKGTGCAGACAAATGCTATTTTGCGTTATACCAAGTGAAAGAACAATTAAGAGTAGCAATGGAAAGCTTAGTTACTATCTAAGACCAGATTCAAACCTGGACCTTGGTACAAACTTTCTATTGCCGTTAATTCTATTGCTGTGCTGGACATCCTGCCAGATGTATGCACCGGAAGCATAAACAGCGTGTAATTTGCCCGCTCCCATCAGATGAGTTTCATACCCTTCAGCTGAATCAAAGCTCAAAGACCAGATGACTGAGAACAGGGCTTGGCTTCGGAAGCTCACTGAAGGACATCCCGAGTCTTAAGAAAAGCTCTAGAGGCAGACGGTGGGTTTGGTAGTCTCTCAGAAAGAATGGCCATCTTACACCTAGGAAGCAGCTGGGTAAATGAGAGAGAGTCATTTAAGAAAAGACTTCATGTGCAAAGGCCTCGTAACATAAATACAAAGTATTAAAGACTAGTAGTAAGTGCACATACTTAACATATACATTTGTTAAGAACACATGTAAATCGTGTGTAAGATCCTGGTCAGGTATAAGATACCTCTCCCTGTAYGCTTCTTATTTTCATTTTTCTTATTTTAGTTCTTTCCCCTCTTTCTTTTTCAACACATATACTCTGCATATTTTCCCTGAGGAACATTTTCGCGCTTTTATTTTCTTAGCGTTAAATGGGGCCTTCATCTACAATTGCATGGAGCAACAGTGCCAGACAGTGGCTGGCTGGGATAAATGCAGTTGGATTTTCCCTGTAGTTAAGCCTTTGGGATGTGTGACAAGCATACTAGTTACCTGTGATTGATCTGAGCAGTACAGAGAGAAAGGCACATAAAGCAGCCTGTCGCAGAGGAATTATCCCTGTTGTCTGGATTCCCCAGAAATTTCACGGTGTTTGTTCTGATTTTGAACTATGCTTAGAAATAAGCTCCAGGGAAGATGATGTGAGCTGTGAGCAACAGTTTAAAATTCCTTTCCCCTTTGGCACTGCTCCTACKTCCATTTACAGAGCTTTACAGCAGGCTGGGAAGCTCTCCTCATACAGTGAGGATTGCTCCTCCTGCTGGGACAGAGTCTCCTGCCTGGAAGGCCCTGCAGGCTGTGGTAGCCCAGGTCAGACCAACAGCACTGTCCCCCTTGTGATGTGCAGTCTGGAATAAAATGAGACCCATGCCTCAGCCAGTGAATCTCATTCCTGTCATCTCCTTTTTTTTTAAGAGACTGACACCCAAGTTACCCCGGTTACCCTTGAGTGACTGTACACCCAGTAGTTACCTCCTGTTGACCAAGCTGTCGGACAAATTCACAGCCTGACCGGTGACTTCTGAAGGTCACTTGGCTTCTCCTCCCTAGGTGCAGGAAAAGCCTCTCCAGTTGAAGGAGAGGAGATAAATGCATTTGTGATGGATTGTGAAAACTGAAGTCCAACGGGCCTTTGAAATATTTTATCATAGGAACCATTTTATCAAAAGGTTATGGGGAGGTATGGGGATCAGGCAGCAGTGTGGTACAGATGACCTTGCCTTCTGTGAGTTTAGAGGAGCGAATGTGAAGCTCTGTCAGCAGAAGGTCAATGGGTGGAAAAATGAATTTTCAATCAACTATATCACCTGCTACGCCAATTATTTTGGAGGAGTAAGAAATAATGGTTGTGCACTAGAAGAACATTCAGCAAATGGTTTCAACCCACATCTACCAATGCTTTTGTATTTATAAATATTTTCTTRCTTCCTGGAAGTCTTTTAGCATTACTATGGTGTATTTGTTTAAAGTAGTTTAACAAGCTTTACATATTTTGCCTACAAAGTTGAAGTAACTATATGAATTTCTGAATACTAATGTAAGAATTACCTATTTTMATATTCTACAGGTTTGGGGTTTTTTAAATCACAGAATTATTAGGCTTCATAAAATCTTCTTATCCTCAKCCTAAGCGTTCAGCAATAGTTAAACCAATATTCCAAGGAAAGAAAATCTATAATTTATCCCCAGTCCAGCATCTTCAAACCAACTAGCTGAAGAGAACGGTGGAGTAAGGGTCAAAAACACAAAAAGATTTTGCCCTGAAAATGATGCTGTCTCCAAGCTAGTTTAGACACAATCTAGTTTAGTTTCTTTTGCTGAAACTTCTTGGGTTTGCACGGAAATACAAAAAAAGGCTTACTAGTTCAAAGAAGCAAGTAGATGCGCCAGCCTGACGGTTAGCACGGAGGAGACGAAGGTCATCTGAACTGCAGTCCTACTTCGTGGGTTTTGTGAGGAAAAAAGCAAACACACTGTATATGCCATCTTTAGAGAAGTAACACMGCAATTAATAGTTGTGTTGCTGAGCCCCTCACTCTTTCTTCATCTCCCTGGCCCAGCAAAAGGCTAATTCCTGTATCAGACCGGCACAGCTTCACAGCGAGAGGAGGCGTGCCCCCCTACGCCGGATTTCAGACCCACGCCCGGGTTTGTGCGCGGGTGGGGGGGGTGCAGAGGAAAGGAAGGCAGCCCACGGGGCCACACCCAGATTTTGCCCTCTTAAAGCCAGCGGCCGCGGCGGCGCCCGGCCTGCTCGGGCCGGGGTGGAGGGCAGAGGCCGGGGCTCGGGAACGGCGGCTTACGACCCCATCACAGCCCGGCGGCAACGGGCAGTCCCCCTGACGCCCTCCGCCCCCACGAGTCGCGGCAGCCGCCCCTCGCCCAGCCGCCCGGGGCCCCCTCGCCCAGCCGCCCGGGCCCCCCTCGCCCCGGCCCGACCGGCGCCGCCGCCTGCCGCCCCTGGGTGGCGGTGTTACCCCGCGGGACGCGGCCGCGCCCG